>JASCZW010003548.1:0-23428 GCA_034211315.2 Aedes japonicus
ACTTGAGGGTTGGTAACCCTGAGGAATTTTTGCAAATCTGTCCTTAAGACTTACGACCCGCAGTATTTACGTCCCCCAATATCAAAAAAGATGAAGAAACTGATGGAAAAAAATACTTCCCAAAAGTTCGAATTTTTTTTTACAAATTCAGTGAACTTAGAAACTTAGGGAACTTATCAGAAGCTCGATATTCTTCGTAGATTTGACTTAGACTTTCCCGAGGTTAAGCTAGTCTCCCTGATGTCAAAGGAACATCCCATAAAATCAGGGAACTTTCCAGAAAATCGGGGAAATTTCCTAAAATTAAGGATTCTTCCTAGAAGTTCAGACAACTTTCCTGAAATTCAGATTGTTTCCTAGAAATTCAGGAAATTGTCCACAAATTCAGGGAGCTTATCACAAGTACAGGGAAGTTTCCAAGAGTAAAGGGTTCTTCACAGAAGTTCAGGTAACTATCCAGAAATTCAGGGGGCTTCCAGAAGTTTAGAAAACTTATCAGATTATTTTGGGTATTTTTCAGAAGTTCATAGAACTACTCAAGATGCTCAGGGAATTTTCTCAAATTTCAGGGAACTTCCCAAAAGTTCAAGGAACTTTCCAGAAAATTGGAGAACTTTCAATAGAGAACAGTTAAGAAATTCATGAAGCTTTTCAACAGTTTTCGGATCTGTCTAGAGTTTTAGTGAGCTTCTTAGAACTTTATGAAACTTGTAAGACATATACAAAACTTTTTAGAAATTCAGCGCACATGTAGGAGTTCAAGACACTTTCTTGAAGTTCATAATTTCTCATGAATTCAAAAAAACTTCTCAGAACTTTAGAAAATGCTCACAAAGATCATGGAACTCCCCCAAAGATCAGGAAACTTTCCAAACGATCAGAACGTCCCAGAAATTCAGAGAATTTCCCAAAAGTTCAGGGAACTTTCCAAAAGCTCGAAAAACTCCCAGGTGCCCAGAGGATTCAGCAATTCAGGAAATTTCTCAGCAGGCCTGCGATCTTTCAAGAATTTCAGAAAACTTCCCCTAAGATCGGCAAACTTTCCAGAATTTCAGAAAACGTCCCAGATAAACAGAAAACTGGATTCAATGGATTTTTCCATAAGTTTGGGAAGCTTGCTAGAACTTCAGGGATCTTTCCAGGTGATCGAGAAACTTTCCAATCGTTCCGAAAACATCCCAAAAGTTCAGGGTATTTAAGTTCTAAGAAGAACTTAAACTTCTTACTACTCGAACCCAACCAAAACCAGAATAAAGAAACCAACTACTTTTTAATCAATTTCATAGAATTTCCAACTATTCACAATCTTGGAGATCATAAAAAGTACTTGTACAACATCTCGGTAATTCTACAGAAATTCCACGGCTTCCAAGATTTTTTTTTTCAATTTCTCGTAAATTATTTAAATATTTTTGATATTTTGCTTTTTATCACAGAATATGTACCTGCTGGAAGTTAAAACAACTTCTTGGAAGCGAAATCTGATTTTATAAGTTCCCGTCATTTCCAGAAAGTTGTTCCTATTCCATGGATGATCAGCAAACTTTTTGGAAGTTCAACCAAGTTTCCAGAAACGTTAATAATTTTTCGACAATTCAATGAACTTCTCTAAAGTTCCAATATTTCTCTTCTCGAAAGACACAAGCAAACTTCATGATTATCTGGAAACTTCCAATTATTTTAATCAACTTCTGGCATGTTTATTATAGATATTTGTACCCAATCTTCATAGATATTCCGAAGTTCATTAAATTAAATTGTTAAAGAGTGCGTTCAGTAACAAACTTAGAAACTTATATAAGTTGTATTATAATAGATCCGATATAGAACAAAATTTACAAACACCGGTGCAGCGATGTTTTTGTGTTTGGTCTAAACAAATAAATCCAAACCACGATTTGAACCACCGTTTAAGATGCCCTTAGAAGATCTGGCTACACGGCTAAAACAGGTGAGGTTTCACGCATGCCAGTGCCAGAAATGAACTTATCTTTCATGTGGTGGCGAATGTGTTTGCTGTTTGGCGAATTGCGTTTGTAATGGTGTTAACACATGATGAAAGAAGAATTTGGGCAGCTATGCTCAATGCCGTCTGACGTTGTGTGCTGGATTCCAGAGAAAAGAAAATGGTTTGGACAAATTTTGGCTAGAACCGATTGGTCATTCCAAGAAGGAGCTGCCAAATTTGACAATATTTGTTGAAAAATGGCTCATCCTGTGGCACAAAAATGCGTATTTTAAATAAATGAAAAGTGTCTGGTGGTAAACCAAACTGGATAAAGTTTGGGAGCTGAGAGATTTAGTTACGAGTAATTTATATTAACTCATCTTAACAGTCGGGAAAATAAGGCAAGAATGCGGGAAAAATTCGGGAAAAATGCGGGAATTTTTATATTAAGATTGTGTGGCCACCCTGTTTATTTATTTATTGAACTTCTTCCCCCAAGCTGAATGCTCGTTCATTTCTCTTAACACTGCTCATGAGATCTTGGGCGAGGCTTTGTCCATCTTCCTTAGAAAATTTCTCCCAGTTTTTCTTCAAAGCTTCATCTGTTTTGAATTTTTTTCCGCTTTTCTTCAACTTCTTTTTAATTATCGCCCAAAACTTTTCGATCGAACGAAGTTCTGGTGTATTTGGCGGGTTCGCCTCCTTCGGGACCACATTAACGCCCTTCGCTTCGTCTAGAGGGTCTTGTTTCCCGGACATGAAAAATCCCGGATTCGGATTATTTTTGCCATCCGGGAAGAAAATAAAAAAACTTACAAATTTAAATTCCATGTAGAGTAAGGGGATGTCATGTTAGCCTAGCTCCTTCATTCGGCCTACCTATCAAATGAGTCATTAATTTTGCGATAATCAACAAAATCATGTTGCTATTAGGATGACCGATGTTCTCCGAAGCAATTGAGACAGTATTAATGAACTTATAGTTGTTCACTTCCACGTAATTTTTGATTTCTTGAACTTTTGGGGCATCATGATTTCACTGGTTAAGCTTGAACAGATGATCTACACGATCTTCAAGTGATCTAAATTTGGCTTAATTGAATCTATAAAGCAAGTAATGCAGTCTGGATGTGCAGAAAATATTTACACGTTACAAACTTATTAGTCACATAGCTAAAATAACAATGATTTTACAAGAAAATCGTAGACCCAATCTTGGAGACATATTTTTTGTATGTTCCCAACTATGGCCTGTTGTTTCAATAACATAGTAAAAACGTTGTTAATAGTAAATTTTCAAGTGAAAATTCATGAATTTGCGGTTCTCTATATTCAAGTGGCTCATCAAAACACAAACTGAAGGAACAAAATCATTGTATAGTGAATTATAATGTTTTAATTATTGAATGGCTGATAAATCATATATGAACATAACTTATATGTTTCGATGCAGTTTTACTTTAGTTTGTTTTGAGAAATGTTGTTTTAAATAAATCGAATACAGCTAGCAATGCCTTTATTCATAAAATTAGAAAAAAACCGTACAAAGACTGCATTTAGTAATAAATCCATCGAATAGGACGAATTTGCATCCATGAAAAGACCCAATTTGGTGCTTATAGACTGAGATTAAATCCATATCCCTCGAATGTTTCTGACTTTATAAAAAGAGTTGTGTAACTTTTCTTGATACAAACTACCAAATGTCTTACCAAACTTGTCTTAGCAAGTGTCTTACAAGTTGGTTCTCGCGTAAACCTTAAAAAGTATATGAGTTAGAATAATAAATGTAATCGATCATTTCATAATAGGCTGAGTTAAGGGATACTCTATTTATTGAATTCATTTTAATGGAAGTATGTGTTTCAGGTTGATTTACTAACGAATCATTACTTGTCTTCACGTTTGAAATATGACTTCAGAAATGTTAGTTCGTTGATGCTTTAATCCGACAATGAGGACCTCTTCTTAGTGCACATATTGCCAGAATCAGAGAAACCCTGCTCGCTGTCAATCGAAGTGGGTTTGATAGACTTCAAAGCCATAAACACCTTCTCAATGCTCGGTGTAAGTTCTCCAGTTACCTCAAACAGAGCAAGTTCTTTTTGATGACATTATCCAGGCTGGGTGGCTCCCGTTATTGGGCACTGGACGAATCAGCCTGTTTCTGGATCACAGCTTCGAGTTCTTCTTTAAGAGACGGTTCCTGATTTCCATCAGATTGAGCAGTTGAGGCGTCGATCGGAACGGAATCCGATAGAGAATTGTAAAGCCGTCCGTACTCTTCTTTGACAAACTTAATCAGCTGAATACGGGGAGCGATCGGTAGCTCAGCAGAATTCTGGGATGAACTTCCACCACTCTGAAGCCACCTCATAAGTGAGATAAGCTTGACGTTTCGGCGCTCATTTACCCGTTTCAAAACTGCACTGAACATTAATTTTAGTTTATATTACGAAATCGAAGGTAGAACTAACCAATCTATTCGTTGTTTTCTGCAACAAAACTGATTTGTACTTTTCATGAAGATACATTCGTAATTAATGGCACACACGCATGTCAAAAGCACAAAGCTTTTGTTGACGCATAAAAAACATTCGTACATTGTTCTTAAACAATACAAAGAGCTTCGAATATTTGGTCACAAATTAAAAAGATTGTTAGAAGATTGTTGATGATTACATTCAGGACTGGCAGATCTACTTTATCGACTCGAAATGTATTGACAAAAAAAGCAACCACGTTGAGTTGTCCAGCGTCATTTTAATATTCCTGACATGGGACTAGAACCTGAATTTTATGGAAATGCTGATTCTGAACCGGTGGTTGATCTCACTAGGCCATATTGACTCCTGAGAACAAGATTGATTAATGAGCATGAAGTTATAGCTCTCGAGAGTGCTCTAATTTTTATTTTGGGATAGATTAATTATTCCCGCTCATCCCTGCAGCAACACCATCATGCATAAATACGGTATAAAAAAGAAACAGCGATTGGTTGGTCTTCACGAAATTCATTTCGTGCATTTTACAAAAAGGTGTAATGATAGCGTTTCACCAGATAAAAAGCATTATGAATGTTTCATACAATATACGAGACATTTGTTCTACGTACAAAATCCATGTTTACGAAACGTGTGAAAGCTATTTAACGAAAATAAATTTACAGTGTGCCGCTTGCAATTTCGAGGCGAGGGGATTTTCCAGGCTATTAAGTTTAGACAGCAGAAACTCTAGGCTAGCCTCAGCAGTCAACAACGTTGCGTCACGGCGCCCCAGTGCTTCCGATACCAGCCTAACAGGCTCGAGTGCGTCAAATAGAGATTTCAACAGATCCAGCTCATTTTTGGTTATGAACATACCTTAATCCTCACCGAGTTCTGTGAGCACTTTCGTGGAGCCTAATGTGAGCAACCGATGCTATGCAGTGATGCTCGTGAGAAATTATACAACTGAATGTCACCCGAAGAAAGATCGGCCCACCTACGAGTAGTTGTACAGGCTAGCCTGTTGCATAGACTTTCGAACAGGTCAAAAGAAGTAACATACAACGATAGCCAAAGCAAAATGCCGAGGGGCTGAAAAATCGGTTCAATTGTGAAGACTATAAATAAATGTTATCTTTGGAATGGAATTATACTGTTATTGGATAATAGAATTATACTGTTTTGGCCATATATTTGACACTTTGTGACAGATACATTTTAAGCAACTTAATAGTTTTGTTAAGTAAGGTCTCATTTGACAGTACAAAAATTGTTGGTAACAAGGCTTTTAAGCTTTGGGAAATCCCGGGATTCTCGTGAATAATCCCGGAATATCCCGGAATTTTTGTCCCGGGATTTCCCGAACAAGACCCTCTACTTCGTACCAATCCATTACAGGCTTGGCGTAATGGCACGAAGCGAGATCCGGCCAGAACAGTGTGGAACCACGGTGAGAGCGGAGGAAGGGTAGCAAGCCCTTCTGCTACCATTCCTCTCGATAAATCTGCCGTTTATGGTGCCTGTTGTAACGAACGGGTTGCTGTACCGTCCGCACTCGCAGATCACCTGCCACAACAGGTACTTCTTCGCGAATTTGTCCATCTGTCTCTTCTGGAACTTTTCCGGAACCTCCATGCGGGATGTACCGACAAAAAACTCGAGGCCGGGGATTTGTTTGGTGTCCGCCTTGATGGACGACGAGACATAGTCCATGACGAGACAGCCTGGCTTGACCAGCCACTCACGGTACAGCTTCCGCGCACGTAATTTGGCCACCGTGTTTTGTTTGTCAGTCTGGTTTGGGGCCTTCCTGACCTTAAAAACACGTAGCCCAGCCCACTTCATGGTCTGCTGGACGAACCACTTCGACGAATTGACCTTTTTTGCCACGGGTCGGGTGAAAAGGTTTGGAATATTCTTAAAGTACTGCCTTATCTTCCGCGCCTTCTCTGGGTATTCCGTTTTCGGTTTTCGGCCGTTTCCAGCGCCCCGCTCGATGGTCTTCGTCTCCTGGAACATCTTCACAACGCGGGACACGGTGGAATGGTGGATTCCAAGCCTTTTGCCGATCCACCTGTGCGACTGACCAGGATTATCGATCACCGCGCCCAAGATTTGCTGGCTTAGCTCTTCTTGTTCCGAATGCATCTTGAAAACTAAATTTTGCACACATAAACATAACACTCTAAACTAATACTACTCAAAATTTCATACGTTTTTACCCACGCAATAAAAAGTTACACCCAAAACAAAGTGTCGAATTTTTTCCGAGTCCAATCTTTATATTTCGTCATCCATTAAAATACAGCCATTAAATTTCGTCGAAGCTCGTTCGTATAGTAATCGTGCTCGCTTTTTGGCCACTAAATTTTGTTTCAGGGAGCGATTCAGATGTTTACTGGCACAAAAAGCCTTATATCCTTCTCTTGAAAGGATGTTATGCACGGTGGAAAAGTTGGAATCGTATTTCTTTGCCAAATCACGTATGGAGACACCTGGGTTGCCTTTCACGTACGCCTTTCACAATTAGTTTTCTTTTCCCAAGTTCCATGATCCGTGATTTCGAGATGCGACGAATTTCCCGAATTTCTTCGTCAATGAAACATCAACAAATGCCTGTCAAACGTGTTTTGTTCCAACCACCAGGGACGCAGTGGTGTATTAAATCGTGCGTCCAGATTTACTTTGAATCGAGCTTTACCTGTAATTTATTGTTGTTTTATCACATTGTATTCTTGAATAGGGTGAAACAAGTTTTTATTATTCTTTTACTGCTTTCCAAGCAATTGACAATTGCTCATTTTGCTCTATTAATTTATTTTCTGACAATATGACAATGGCTATTTTATTCTATAATGTTGGTCATATCAAGGTTTTAAAAGTTAATCAGCATTCAAAACCTTTTGAAATAATTATATTTTTCCATGTTCATAATTATACATTTCCGTAAATTAATTTACGCCGTTTTAAATGGATGTTCCGCATCCAGGTTTAATTATACGAGCGCGTTACAAAACCTGCATATGCTAAACTCACTCCCGGTTTTCATAGAACATTATATCATTGCTTGCTAACTGTTTGGCCCTGGTGTACTGATAACGGCTTGTTGTTCTATCGCTGAAAAAAAAAACTGCTGGTACAAAATTACCTGCCATAATGGGCTTGATGTGCGATTCCGCCTTCACCATATTTGCCAAAATTGATATTTAATGAGCGTTCGGGAACGTAAATTTTAATGTGCGTCATCATGTCTCGTATAACTGGGAGACCTATTAATTCTCATTAAAAAAAATTATTAGTCAGAACCACCTTTGCATCAATACATAAAAGTTACCTGTTGAAGTGACAGCGTGTCCATTTCTATATCACTAAACACACCAAACATTCTCGAGTTGACTTGTACCGAATGCTGCTAATATTTCGTATGTGTTTCGAGGCCACCACAACCAGCTGTTTGGAAAAGCATCCACTATTTTATGTCGGTTAATATTTACCGAATCTAAAAATAACTTCTTCCAAGCAAAGCATAACGCACCGCTTTTTCGTGAATCTTTAATACCAACCACCAGCCCACGAATAAGATGTGACAGTTGATATCACATTAAAGATTCATTGCCATCCTTCGTTCCCCAATGGCACACGACTCTACCTTTACTATTTTTTCCCCGTTTCTTTTCATCTCACCCATCAGCTTTTAGCATCACGATCAGCGCTGCCACGTTTGCAAAATACTTGCCATTCAGCTGTCACATTTAATTTGTCACCGGTGGGTGCCGGTTCGATCGTACTCGATGCAAACGCTTAGCTCAATGAAATCTCGCGAGGTAAGGAGCTTAGTTAGATGGGGCGAAACCGTTCTAGGCGAAATGAGAAAATTCCTTTGCACTAATTTCAAGCAACGACGAATGTTGATTGACGCTATGCAAACTGCATTCAAATTTGGTACCTGCCGCAAATGGAAGAGGATGTAAAAACAGTCGTAAAATGCAATTCAGCTACTCATCTGCAACTATCACTTTGGACTATCAACCGTCGGGCTCGAAGAAAACGCCATGTCAATAAAAACGGCTTTTCTCATTTGAAATTTATTTTGTATGTTTGTTTACTAGTGTTTTTATAGGAATGGTTGTTTTTGACTAATTTTGTATTGGAATTTATAATTTATAATTTGCCACTCATACTACTTACTTTATTTACTTTTCTTCTAAAATTTTGTGAGGTATTTAATAAAAACAAATATCTACCTAATAAATATTATTTCTGAATAACTCACGATTTCTATTTACGGTCTAGCAACAGAAATATTGATGTAGAAGGAGATGTTCGCTCATCGCCATGAGGCACCAAGAGTGGACAGTAATGTTTGCTAGAATGAAAGATATGAAGAGAGAAAGTGTTGAAAGTTCCGTCAGTGTACGGAAATATTGGTTTCGGCACTGGTAACTATTATCAACAGTCAATTTTAAAATCTCTTATCCCGAAAAGATGCTCATCAAAGCACTTCACTGAGTATTATTGTATGATATATTCGTCTTTTAACTTTAATTTGAGCACGTTTCAATAATTGAGGCATCACTTTAAGTCATATTTTTGTTCAAATAAATCACACGCACTCAAGAACGTATCATACCCAGGGTTGCCACATTATTTTTCGTTCTTTTTATTAATTTTTGCCAAAACAATCTTTTTTATCTGTGTTTAACTGCAGGAAACCTTGGCAAAAATATTTGTTTCAAATCATGTGTTGCAAAAGTAAAATAGAAACTTTTCTGGTAGCTAAATGCTAAATCACAATATTTTATATATACATATTTTTTTAAGATGAATGCAAAATGAAACAAATACATACTCATCTTATTTTTATGATCATTTATTTTTATGATCTTATACAAAACGACATAGGATCACATATTTCTACAAGTTTCTGTACATCACACTACAGCAAGTAGCAAACTAAAATCCAGTTTCCCATCTACTCGTTTGAAACACAGAAGTTTTCTTCAACAAGTACAGGGTGGCCACAGACTCGGGAAAATCGGGAAATGCGGGAAAAATGCGGCAATCAAAAATCGTCGGGAAATATGCGGGGAAAAGTCGGGAATTTCAAAAGCTATCGGGAATTTTTATCATATGGAAGGAATCATACTCACACCTTTTTCAAGTGATTTTAGTAGCGTTTTTATCATTTACTCGGTCCAACGGTCTCATTAACGGAATGAAACAGTGTTTTTCTGCAAATCCAACATTGCTGAAGAAGATACCGCTGTATGGATGGTCCGGTTATCAACTGGAAGGCGTTCAAAGAATTAACCGGGGAAATTAGGGATCTGCGAGCCAGCTCTGGGTTTGAAGTCCTCAACGTCGTTAGCTGCGGCATGTACGTCGTGCACAATTCCTTCAAGGAAGGGCTAAGAAAAACATTGGCATTTGGATCAGTTTCTGCTGGTTTTGTTCAACAGTTTTGTCATCTTCAGCAGTGGTCTATTTTTGGAACAACTTTATACTTGATATGCATCAGCAAACTTGAATAGAACCAGCTTAAATAGAACAATTTGCATTCCCCAAATATTTTTTACAGCCAGTAGTGCGTCGTTAGCAGACGACGAGTATACTTGCTCTTTCGTTTGGCTGACGGTGAGTGTGTAAATGCATGCATCTTATTGAAACGATATTAGATAATGCTGATTTGTAATTTGGCAGCAGAAAAACATGAGTCGAAACCGAGAGGATGACGTCCTGGAAGACGCCCGAATGTCAACCGTTATTTCGGTTTCGGTCATCAGAAGCTGTTCCAGGGCTACTTTAGTGACACGCCAACCTATGAAAAGAAGCACTTTCTGCGTCGTTTCAACATGCCAAGGAAGATGTTCCTGGACATTATGCGACAACTAGAGTCAACTGATGGCTTTTTCCAGCTGTTGCGATGGGGCTGGAAATGTTGACTTGAATCTGTTACAAAGGTACACTGCAGCCTAACAGATTGGCGTACGGTTCTCGGTTCGATTTTTTGAAAATCTATCCTTAAGACTTACGGCCCGCAGATTTGCGTCCCCCAACACCGAAATGCCTCCCAAAGATTCGAAAAAAATCGTATAAACTCAGTGAACTTCCTAGAAACTCAAGAAAGCTGAATAAAAGTAATCCGAATTTTGACGGTGTGTCGATCTAAAGTATTTGCTGTTGAGGTCGATGCAGCAATACTCAAGTCGTTTCCCAGATCGAATCTCCTATGACTTCGTTTCTTTTTGAGGATTTGACAGGACTTGTTATAGCCGCTATGGAGAAAATTGTTAAGCTCAAAGCTTAATCGTTAATTGAAATAGAATCTTTTACTAGCTCTGCATGTGGAAATTGGTTTTGCCTCTAAACCGGCAAATAAGAAAGCGACAGAATTTCCTCAAATGTCCGACAAAGACGTTTTGGCATTCCGCAACGATTTATGATCTTTTTACTGTGGTTTTTTGAAGCTACTAATCTCTATTAACATTCCCTTTAACGCGTTACGTCATCTGCATTGATCTTGTTGTTATAACTCACTTCACGGACATAGCTAAAAAGTTTCTGGATCTGTGTGTGGAAACGTTCGTAGATAAGGAATATATGAGCACTGCTGCAGTTGCTCACAAAGTAGAAGAAGAATTTGGCAGCTGTACTTAATGCCGTTTGACGTTGCTTGCCGGATTCCAGAGAAAATAACATCGTTTGGACAAATTTTGGCTAGAACTGATTGGTTGTCCTAAGCAGGAGCTGCCAAATTTGACAACATTTGTTAAAAATAAGCTCATCCTGTCGCACAAAAGTGCGGATTTTCAATCAATGGAAAGTGTCTGATGGTGAACCATACTAGAAAAAAAAGTATGGGAGCTAAGAGATTTGTCTACGAACTGTCAATAACGTTGAGAACACGAAGTTCTTGATACAATATGCACGCAACGCACGTTGCACTCGAAAACCTCGATCGCTTTACTATTTTTCGTCGATGTTTATTCTTCTAGAAACTTGAAAGATCAATGACTTATATAAAGCTAAGTGTTCTCGATAGCAATATGAGAGCAACATTATTTGGTCTTGTGCTGAGCATCGTTGAGTCAGATCAGCTTTTAACTAACATTAGCCTTAGATTGTAGTTTGTTTAACTAGAAAAGAGAAGAAAAATTATTATTTTCTAATTAATTCCAACTACCTTTATTGCTTATCTTGACAATGTGCAGACTTCTTCAGCGTCGTGTACTAAAAACTCTATTGTAACCAATGTAAAATAAACTGTGTTTCTTGGAAGTGATGAATTTAAGTTTTTGGCATAGCTAAATGTATGAACTTCAAAGGGGCAAATTAGGAGCTTTTTGAAATAAGAAACCTGTGTAGAAAACTAGAAGGGAGAGCCCAATGGGGTTATACGCAAAGTTGACGTAGGACTACGAAGCAATGTGCAATCTAGATCACTTGATTGTTTAAAGAGTGGCCGAAATTGGTTTCCTTCCAAATCGAATTCCCATACACTAAACGTTCGCACTACAACCTTTATTGATATAGCCTGTCTTGGTATCTACATTCATACATCTTGCTTTCACTGGAAATAAAATGTATGACAAATGATATCAAGATACTCTATATCAAGTAATATACCTTGCAGTGCGAATGAGTTTTGTTCATTTGGGAAACTTTTACTCAAGAAGCTTGTTTCATTCAACTCCAATTGCATACGGCTTCTTTGTGTGTACAACACTGCTAAAAGTGCAAATGTCAAAAACATTATGGCTTCGGCACACGAAAGATGTTTTCCACAATTGACCACCCCGAAACCCAGCCTCCAGCATTTCTAAACACATGTCAACTCTCTTTTCCAGTGGTTTTGTAGGTCCTGAAAAGGGCCATTTTGAGTTCAAGGAAACAGCTACTGCCACCACCTCATTTCGTCATGAAGCTGGTTTACTTGGCGACGGTTTCGGTTCGCTCGGAACCTCGTGTTTAGCTAGCTCTCCCGGCAGCTTAATCGAGGAGCAGTTTGAATTTCCAAAGAGGTCAGGGCCATCTGCCAATTGATTTAAGTCTGTCGGGCAGCAACGCTTTCAATCCGTTCGGAAATGCCATTTACGAAGCTGTTCATAATGCTTATAGCTTTAGAGGAAACGACAGGATCGGGTCAAAATGCTTCAGCACCCGGTAGATGAGGTGCTATACGTTTTCTTCTTCCGAACCTTGCTGCTGGAACTGTTTGGCTTCCGAGATAGTGAACCGAGAATTTACCATAATAGCATATTCTGTTGATATGATCGACCACCAGGAAATCGTTATCCTCATTGCGTTGTAGATGGTTGTGGTCTATTTGGGAATTCAGAGTCTATTATTGCTGATAGGAGTTTAGGTCGAAATAGTGCTAATTAAACGATAGACCAACATTGGGAAGTAAATATGTAAGAAATTATATTGTTAACTTTTAAGATAGCATTTGGTGGCCCTGAAAAGACCCGTTTGGTTTTAATAATGATACGGCCCCGGTTGTATTTACTACGATGGTTGAGGGCCACAATCTTTAACGCGTAGCAGATAACTATGGAACCACATACTTGCAGCGCCATATGCTGCGGCATTTCACTTTCTCAAAATTATTTGATTTCTTTAGAATGATTGAAATTTCAAACAGCACAAGATAAATATTCAACCCAACAAACTCTTTAACAAGCAAACTGATTTGGTCGTACTGAAAAGGACGGATTTAGTTGACGGGAAAGAACATTGTTCGCGATTGAACGTCGGTGCGGGTGGCTCCTGTTGTTGTCACGGGTGTCACGGACGTCGAAAAGGCGTTGGTAAATGTCTGGCATGATGGTCTGGTGTTTAAGCTGCATCGATACAACTTCCCTATATATCTTGTTAAGATCATCAAGATCTATCTATTGGTCAGATCATTCTGGGTTTTTCTGAACCATTCCCATTCTGAAACGTTTAACGTTGATGCTGGGTAGCCTCTTAAGCCCTATCCTACTCAACATCTTCACGTCAGATGTTCTTCCCCTTACGGGTGGTGGAATTTTGTCGATGTTTGCGGACGACACTTCCATCATCTACAAGGGTCGAGTGATACGTGCTCTGAAAAGAAAACTTCAGGAGGGCTTCTGTCCGATTACTTCAAAAGCTGTTTGCGCATTCGAAGTCACCTCGACTTATTCCGCCTCGAGATGTCAAGCTACACCTCTGTAACACTCCGATCGATTGGTCCGAGGAAGTAGTCTACCTCGGCCTCACCCTAGATAGCAAGTTGTTGTTCCGATCACATGTTGATAAAACATCAAACAAGTGTAGAACCTTATTAAGATCTCTGTATCCGCTGATCAACAGAAAGTCCACTCTATTGACCAAGAACATAATTGCGGTTCACAAACAAATCATTCTTCCCGTGGTCGAGTACGGTTTGCCAATCTGGGAGAGTCACGCCAATTACCACCATCGGAAACTGCAGGTTGTTCAGAACACCATCCTTCGGATGATTCTGAACTGTCCTCCGGGAACCCGAAATTTTGAGATCCATTGCCTGGCTGGACTATAGACCCTCGGCGAGAGAAAACAGTTAATCCTGGAAAGGTTCAGAGAATCCTGCCTGAGGTCGTCCCATCCGATCATCAGTCAGCTGGTAAATTAAGCTTAAGTTATTGTAGTTAGGTAGGTTATCAAGTTGTTTAAATTTAAATACATTCCCAAGACGGAAAAACATATTAAATGTAAAACAACACAACAAAAACAATAATTAACAACAAAATAAAATGATAAACAAAATGAAAAATTAAATCATGAAATAAAGATACAATTTATCAGTAGCATGGATGATTTTCTTAACAGAAATATGTATGCCTTATTTGCTAACTAATCCGGTACGTACAACTAGGAACTACAGCGAAATCAACCACATGGTCGGTCTCTGACGTGTTGCAGTTCGGTTCGAATTATCCCTTCTAAAATTTCGTTCGATAGTTGTTCAAGGTTCTTTTCGATACACTCTGAAACGCGACGTACAATGAATGCTATGTTCAGCCGTGCCGCGGTAATTGAATTACAAACAGCACAATATAAAAATTCAACCAAACAAACTCTTTAGTTACTGCAGCGAAGCCTGAATGTTCTGTTGAAGTATCTCACAGACTGTAAGATCTGCATCAATGCAGCAAATACCCAGGTCATCCTCTTCCCACACTCGAAATCGCCCAGACTTTTTCCGGCTGAGGATGTTAAAATTTTGACTAAACGGCACAACGGTGGAATGGACCAATTCAGCCATCTATCTTGGCGTGACTCTAGATAGCAAGCTGAACTTCAGGGAACAGGTTGACAAGACTGTCACAAAATGTAACGTTCTGTTGAAGCTACTGTACCCATTGCTACACAGAAAGTCTACATTGTCCCTGAAGAATAAGCTTGCTATCTACAAACAGATCATACTCTCGGTTATTGAGTACGGCATGCCGATCTGGGAGAGCTGCGCGAAAACACACCACCTGAAACTACAGCGGGTTCAAAACAAGTTTCTCAGGATAATCCTGAACACACCTCCGCGGACGAGAAATACTGAGATCCACCGTCTGGCCGAGATTAAAACACTCGAAGATCGTTTCAGTGAGACTATCAATAGGTACAGGACACGTTGCCACCTATCAGACCACCAAGTCAGACCACCATTCGGGACTTGATACCCCTTCCCTAAGTTTTTCAAATTTTAGTAATTGTAGTTAGGTAGGTTATCAAATTTTATAATTCAAACCAACCAATCCCCGAAACCGATGAAATGTAAATTAGAATATTAAATTTGCAAAGCACACCACAAATCAATTAAAACAAAGAACAAAGATGAAGAGCCCCTCTTGCTAAACAATTAATCTGTAAAAACTAAATGTAAACATTAAAAAACGACAAATGAAGACACATTTTAACTAATTTTAACTAAGAAATTTTTGTGAGACGGGGAAAAGTTATTTTGAAGAAGAAGAAGACATTTGTTACTCGTTCCCTATGACCTTGCTAGGGAAAACACATTTTTCAACCTGTTGATATGCAAATTTGTATAGGAGCAAAAGAAGGTCATTTTCAAATGAAAAATTGAAGTACTTATACTAATTGAACTTCATTCAAATTTCAATGCAAAAAATTTGTGAGTCTTTTTGATCATATGGTGTATGAATGAAGTCATTCTGTTTAGTCGAACGAGAGTTATAAGCGTTCAAAAACCTTTCACTTTTGCGTAACGCTCTCATTTTTTGAAAATTTTGAAACGGCACCCGGTAGAAAAGAGAAACGTAGTCCTACGTTAAAACAATTTTCATCACTATTTTGATAATGAAATCAAAAACTATATTTATCAACCTATGGTAAGGCCTGATGCTTCTTACGAACTTAAATTTATGATATTATTTACAGATACTAGCTCTAATACAGAATGTTCCGATAAATTGTCCATAGAGAAGTACCGTATGCGTGATAATCTTTGCATACAGTGCCTTGGTTTTCTTAGCAAAAACGTAAGTTTGATCTTAGTTTGACAGTTGCTCCATGATTGAAAGGCAATTCGTGATTTTTCCAACGCGCAAATGTCGCAAAAAGAGATTTCAATCACCGTGGGAGTTTCCCGGTGGACCGTGAAAGAGGTCTTGAAAAGAGAAAATAAAAAACAATCGTCCGCAAAGGTGGTCACAGGTCGTCCGCAAGGGCCTATGATAGTGTAGTCACGGTCTACCAAACCGGAGGCGGCCGCGGGTTCGATTCCCAACCGGTCTAGGAATTTTCCGGGTTAGAAAATTTCTCGACTTCCCTGGGCGTAGAGTATAATTGAGCTTGCAACACAATATACAAATTCATGCATTGGTTCATGCATTAAGTGCGCTTACAATACTAAGTTGAAAAACAGCCAAAAGCTCTTTTAATGAGTACCAAAAAACCCAGGAAGAAGAAGAAGAAGCGCTGATAACAATATCTTAATTTCTTCAGTCATTCAATTACAATTTTGAAAGAAACAAATTCTAAATACGACACAAATTTCAATTAACTCTGCAACCTAATCCACCATCAGTTCTAATTACTTTCCTTGAAACTTCATCTCGAGTTGTGAGGACTAACTTTTTCAATCACTCCAAAATGCACCCATATGCTTCCATACCACCTAACGGGAATGCAAATCATGTCGTTTTTTCTCCTCTTTTTACCACAGCCATACTTCGCCTTTGTGCGCTGGTCAATGGAATGAAAACTTTTCATCAAATTAAAATATCTAAAACACTTCACTACAGAGCTCTTCGTCCACCGCCCTAAAACACGCCTAGCGCCTGGTCGACCGGGTTGTTGCGCGCACCCACCGGATGTTTTTCGATTTCCATTACCGGCCGCTCTATCGTCAGAAGCAATTGAAACGTCGTCCATTGGACAACTAGTGATGGATGGAAAATATTCCTCCAAACCCCAAGTTCTGCTTGCCGTTCCCCGCTTTTCGCCACTGTTATAATTCTTTCTATCCACAGATGCTGACTCGGTAACAGTTGTTGACACTTTACAGACCGCTAGTGGGTGGAAGTTGACAAACACTCCAGGGCCGGTCTAAAATTTCAGCCATATTCTAAGAAACACTATGTTGAACTTGGTTTCTCCACAAAACCATCGCACTTCACTGATTATACCCCAACCTGTCACCAGAATGATATTACAAACTTCCTGATTTCTCTGGTTTGCCATCTTATGAATCGACATTGTATGAAAACTTTTCATTCAGTGCTCGATTCACGAATCGAAATCATTATTGTGTTAGATAAGTGGTATCATACCAATGACCAATTATTCGATTTTCAGTATAACTTAATTTTCTCGGAACACCGGCCCTGGGCACTTTAAATAACTCAAACGAAATTGACTCTCTACTTTTTCATACGGACCGGGCGCTCACTCGGTGTCCTTCATTCGAACTAACACATCAACCCCAGCGGATACGGAAGAGAAAATTGAAATATTTGATAAAATACCATTTACCTTTTTTGCCGATGTGTTGTCACCGAGACCAATGTAGTTGCAATTTCTCTTTTCATCAGCGTGGTTTTACCAGTTCCTCCACTGCCCTCTGTTGGTCCTGATGCTCGAGGAGCGGTTTCATTCGCTTTCGGGAAAATGTCTCTTGTATACCGGTCGTTGAAAAGCAATCGAAAAGTTTTTAATTAATAGCCCTATTGCCTGTGTTCAGCAGGCAACCATCGATTTTCCCGATTCCTGCTCCCCGATTGCCACTCTTAGGTCGAGCACTTTGTCCGAATCAAAATGAACTCTGTTGGAAGTAAGTTCTCCAGTGCACAGCACCCGAGGAAAGGATTATCGGAAAATGTTCGAACAATTGGATGTGGATGTACCATTGCAGTTGAATCCGGGATGGGGACAAAACTGAAAAGTGCAAATAAGGTGATGGCTTCTAAAAATGGAGAATCCAAGTTGCCCAGAGGGAGAAAGGGCGTCTCGGATTGGGGGGAGGACAAAGCGCCGCGAGTTCAAGTTAAAATAAGAACCCGAAACCGGTTTGTGCTGATGATGGGGATTTTGAATTTTTGCTATCTCAACATCAATTTCTATGAGTCTGCACTAATACCTGCTGATGGCTGAATGATGCAACTTTTGAACAGCATGTAAATTCAGTGGCACTGCCACTCATTTGAAATGTAGATAGACTTTTCTAGGGGAAAATTAACCTCATACGGATGAAGAGGCCAGCAGTTGCGATGATGCTATTGCTGCTGTTATCCCAGAAGTACAGTTCAACAGCAGTTTAAGGATGGTGAGGTAACATTTATGTTTGAACACTAAACATGAAAAGTTTAGGTATATACGTTTTATTGCTTGCCTAGTTTGAATGATAGCCAAATTGATGCCTGTTTATAGGTCGTCAGGTTGAACATGATAGTTTAGTCTAAAAAAGTAGATGAAGGTGAACTTCCTTTTCAAAGATCTTTACTTAATAAATTTATAATAAAATCCTGAAAAAAATCACTAAGTCACAAATTATTTGGATCTCTTTGGGGCCTGGCACTGGCAAAACCTTGAGGTAGTTTAACTTTAATTAGCAGGTCCCAGGGCTGGTCTGGTTCTATACTATTTTGGAAAGAAACACACACAGTGTTACCAGATAAGTGGTAATGCAGTCCAAAAATGCGTCTGAAGATTCTCCAGTAGTTTTTATCATTGAACATAATAATTTGGAGATGGTGATCAATATTTAAGTACAGTATTTGAAAATCATTGAAATGTCACATTTCAGATCATATCATCATATAAACAAATCAGCACACTTTTGGAAGACATTACACATACGGGAACTGTTCCATTCATCTCATGATCCATAATTAATACTGATCGGAAATGTAGGTATGAATCAATTGATTCCCTTTGTTATTAAGTTGGCTTGATTTCAACATACAAAAAATAACAATAAATAAAAAGTAAGAAATCAGACGCATTAACAGTCAATATTTTGTTTTCGAAAAGCACAAATCGAAGAGTGATGAGATGAAAATGGGATTGGTAACCCTAGATACTATACTTTTATGGTGAGGCAATTTTGCTTATATAATTCTAGCTACAAAGCTTTGAAGAAAAGTGTAGTTTTAGAGTACGCATCGGTAATGGAAAATGTGGCCGAATTAGAATTGGAACTATCTGAAGATACTAGAAATCAGCATACGTCGATGCAGACCAATATGAAGATGACAACCCGAGCAGAAAACAATAACTTATGAATACCTAATTTTGATCTTGATAACTGGCCTTGATATTAAAGAACTCAATTTAAGAGTTAAAATACCTGAACAAAATACCTAAGAATTGCAAGCAAAACATCTCTCGAATAACAAAACTTGTTATTTCGGATACTTGGGAATACCTGAGAGGTACTTTTTTGTTATTGTCTTACCTCAATTTGATATTTGCATAACATTGTGGGAACAATTTTATGGTCTTACCCACAGGTATTTTACATTTTAATCTGAACTCTTAAATACCAAGGCCAGTTATCAAGTTATTCGATCCTGCTCAGGAACCAACACAAAAACAACCCAAGCAGGAGCGAATAACTTGATAACTGGCCTTGGTATTTAGGAGCTCAGATTAAGAGGTAAAAGACCTGAGGATAATACCATAAATTGGTTCCCACAATGTTATGCGAATACCAAATCGAGGTAAAACAATTCCAAAATAGTACCTCGCAGGTATTCCCAGGTACTCGAAATAACAAGTTTTGTTATTCGAGAGATATTTTACTTGCAATACTGAGGTTTTTTGTTTAGGGTATTTTACCTCTTAATTTGATCTCGTCAATACCAAGGCCAATTATCAAGATCAAAATAAGGTATTCATATGTTGTTGTATCCTGCTCGGAAAGGGAGAAAAAGGGACAGAAGATTGAAGGAACAAAACATCAGTGAGATCGTTCTTTTTTTTTTTATTATTATTATTATGAAAATACTCATAATTCTAGATACGCGCCAGAATTAGGAAAAACAAAGGTTTTTTCTTAAATTCTGGATGTGTGAATGCCCTTCATGTATGCAATTGATACATGGTAGTGTTCATGTGGAACTTGTTGCATAATAAGATGACCTCAGAATGTACGTGTATGAACTGAGCTAGAAATCTATTAACTAAATTATAAACGACTGAAGAGGTTACGAAATGCCCTTTTGAGTATAAGCATGAGCATGAGCATGATTAACCACCCGAGGTTGCTACTCCGTTGTTGCCAGATCAGCTGTTATTACACAGAGAATTAAATTAAGGCGATACCGGCGCCAGGCCCCGCCCGAATGCAGATCAAGTAAGAAAGGGTAGGAATATGTTGAGGTGATACTCGCTTCATTGGAAGCCGCAGAGTCTACTCATTTCCACGGGTAATCACTGGGATATTTTTTTTATTATTTATCATTTATTTGTACAGGCTCAATCGAATCAACTTTACAGAGTCAAGTTTTCATATGTGTATACATCAATTATCTTAAAACTAAAGTTAAAAGGGTAAAACCGATTACTCGTGGCCGTATGGAGGTTAATTGGAGTTACAGTTTATGGATTTAAGTATGGTTTAGATACCACATTAATTTAAAATTCTTCATTGTATTAAGACTTATAACTATACAATTTATGGTTTTCTTTTGACTTGAACATTTCTTGAAAAAGAAACAAAAACACACACACATAAACAGATTAAAAAAACTTATAATAAACATACAGGTTAAACTAACTACAACCTAAGGCTAATGTAAGTCAAAAACACATAAATGAGTTTCATGTACTCCAAATCACGCACAGCCAAAATATCTCGAATTGGCACATTGGGTTGTCTACCTCGAGTCCGAACGGAATCATAGAGCTCAGATCTGACTCCACGATGCTCAGCACAAAACCAAATAACGTGATCTGCGTCCTGAAAACCTGGTCCACACTCACAGAGATTGCTGTCGCTCAGCCCAACCCTTTACAAATGAGCGTTCAAAGAATAATGATTGGACATGAGGCGAGACATGACACGAATGAAGTCTCGACCCACATCCGTCCCCCTAAACCAAGATTTCTTCGACACCTTAGGAGTGATAGAATGTAGCCATTGCCCCAAATCTCCTTTACTCCATTTATACTGCCAGCTGACGAGTGACTTTTGACGAAAAATAGGAAAAAAATCATTGAAGGCGATTTGTCGATCACAAATATCGCCTTCCATAGCGCCTACCTTTGCAAGCGAGTCCGCTTTCTCATTGCCCAGGATTTAAAAATGAGATGGGACCCATGCAAAGGTGATGATAACATAACGCGAAGATGAAGCACTTAGAAGCTCCTGTATTTTCATGATAAAATACGAGGAGTGCTTTGCCAGTCTCAATGAACGAATATTGCGACTATTCGTGAAAATGAAGTACTGATCCGGTGTTAGTGAGGCAACAATTTCGAGCGTAAAGTGTATTGCTGCTAATTCAGCGACATAAACGGAACAATGGGCTTAAAGTTTACGATTAGCGCTATAAATTTCATTAAATATTCCAAAGCCTGCTGACTTTGCAGCAAATATCACAGGACCAATCATAGCACGATGATGCTCTGGAATACCACGAAGCTCCTGCTTCATGGATAAATCAAAATGAATCTAATTGTCGAAATCGGAGAAGCAAACATGATTGGAAATGTTCGGCGAAGGGCTGACATCCTGTGTTATGTACAAATGGTACACTGTCATGAAGCAAGTTTGAGGATTCAACTCGAGAAGCTCCTCAGAGTTTTTGATTACCTGGGGGCTCATAACTTCACACCTGGTGAGGAGCCGGAAAGACAATTCTGAAAACCGATCCGAGAGTGGCAACATGCCAGCCAGCACTTCAAGACTTATGGTGTGAGTCGAATGCATGCAACCTTACGCGATACGAAGACACCAATACTGAATACGTTCCAGTTTAATGATGTGCAACCGAGCCGCTGACTGAAAACAAAAACTACCGTATTCTATAACCGACAAAATCGTTGTCCGGTACAACGTTAGAAGATCTTGTGGATGAGCTCCCCACCAGGTTCCGGTAATTGTGCAGAGAAAGTTGATCCTTGGCTTGCACTTTCGCCTCACATACTCAATATGGGATCTTCAGGTGCACTTAGAATCGAACCAGACCCCAAGATATTTAAATGACATAGAATGAGTTATCGGTGTACCCCAAATTTGAAGCTTCGGTTGTGCTGGGTTATGCTTCCTAGAAAAAACTACCCACTCAGTTTTCTCCGTAGAGAATTCGACACCTAGCTCTAGAGCCCAAGTAGACAAATTGTCTAAGGTATCTTGTGGGACCCTTGCAGATCGACCCCATTGGGTCCCGTGACAATAGAGTTATCATAATAGATAAACAAAACTGCAAACCGATTTCTTCCATAAAAACACTGCCGATCAGTGGAATATGTATGCACACACACACATACATTGGAACTTGAAATCTATTAACTAAATTAAAAACAACTGAAAAAGTTACGAAATGCCCTCTTGAGCATGAGCATGATTGATCGGCCGAGTTTGCTACTCCGTTGTTACCAGATCTGCTGTTACTACGCAGAAAACCAACAGATGATGCTTGGGCAACACCGGCCGAATGCAGGTCAAGTAAGGAAAGGGTAGGAATATGTTGAAGTGATACTCGCTCTATTGGAAGCCGCGGAGTCCACTGCACTTCTACGGGAAATCACTAGCATTTTGGATAACAGGATTGGGTAGTAGCAGAGTTCGTTTTGGTCAACGATAAGCTGTCAAATGAAATATTTGAAAATAAGTACCGATTTCCGATTTGAACCGATGTAAACCAACAGGAAGAGTGCTATTGGGGCTACTGACAAAATGTAAAAGTGGTTTTTCATTGGGAATAAAAAGTGATTTTTGGCAATGCTGAAAAACCGATTTTGACCGGTTTAAACCAATAGTAAGGATGCTATTGGGGCCACTCACAAAATGTGATAGTCGTTTTTAATTGGTAAATTAGGAGATGTTTTAAAATGCTGGATAGTCGATTTGAACCGATTTAAACCAACAGTAAGAATGCTATTGGGGCCACTCACAGAGTGTGATAGTGGTATTTCGTTGGGAAACTAGGAGATGTTTTATAATGCTGGATATTCGATTTTGACTGATTTAAACCAACAGTAACGATGCTATTGGGGCTACTCACAGAGTGTGATAGTGGTATTTCGTTAGGAAAACAAGGCAGTTCATCTCAACGCCTGAGAGCCAACTTGGACCGATCTACACCAACAGTACGGATGCTACTGGAGTCACTGGTTTATTTATCTCAAGATAGGGTGGCCAGAAGAGCATGGCGAACGAATAATTTGGATGATAATTAATAGGCAACCGAAACAATAGACAAAACGCTACGCCCGATAACAAAATATTGTGGAACAAAGTTTCGACACAACCAATTCAACCGATTCAACTGATGGTCGAAGCAAACTATGGGTAACAATT
>JASCZW010003548.1:24777-78110 GCA_034211315.2 Aedes japonicus
AGTTATTGTTGCAGGCTGTCGATGGTTGTATATAACTATGTGTTAGACCCTATTGGCTGAAATGAGCATTGAATGAGAATAGTGAGATCATTTCATTGAATAAATGACTACAATACCCAGTTGTTTATTAAGCTGAGACCCATTCGAGCTATATCTGATGAACTCAGTCAGCTGTTCTTCTTAATAGCCCCTTAATATTGAAAGTTACCGGTCTATACTGTTACTGTCACCCTCTATTGTTAGTGTGTACATATAATGTTTGAATAATTAACCATTGGTTTCACTATAAACAAATCATCTGAAAGCTCATATCTATTGATCTCTTCCGCTCAGCCACCATCAATGTATGCCTCCCTAAGCATCCTATAATAACCTAACTATAAATTCACAATCCACCGATTCCAAATCACGAAACATACTCCCTCTGCCTAACATGCAAGTGGGCGGAATGTTACAACTTGGAATTTTTTTAAAAGAAATCGATGAACTAACCCTCTCAGAATTATCGCTATTGTGACGATTTAAGAACAATTATACTAATATGAAGGAAAATATCAGTAAACGTGCTCATTGGTTTCTTTATTGAAGAGACTTGCAGCCTGTGGCTGTTCATGTCAACAACACTCTACCATGAAATCATGTAAATTTTGATGCCGTCCAATTATTGTCCGAGACGAATTCCATCTCGTGTAAAATTAATAATTTCTTATTGTTTAAACCATAATTTCCATTTTAACGACTGCTCTTCATAAAAACAAAAATTGCATCCACCTGCTTCCAGTCTGGTGTCGGAGCCAGTGGTTTTTAAATAAATAGAAAATCGCTTAACAGCAGAGCAATTATTCAATTAATTACTCACTTCAGACGGATTTCCCTCGAGTGAGAAAACAAAGGTAATCGAAATTGAGGTCTGGTAAAAAAATTATTCAAATTGAATCGTGTGTTTTCATGGCGTCAACTATGATTTGCTCGTTTGGATTTCTCATGCTTCGCTTCCTACTCTTCATTGGACTCTGTTGTTTTCAAAGTATTTATCAATGATTGAAATGTTCATGATTCGTTCCCCTGATATTAATTGTATTGCAAAGGTTTTTCTGGCACATTCTTACCAGTGCTCCAATTCATACGCAAGACCTAAATCTGACCGCAAATAAATTCCACTTTATCTTCTCCTGTAGCTATATTGCAAAATATATGCACTAATCTTATACTGAAACAAACTGGATCACCAACTTCTGCTGATTCGTCAAAATCGTCCGGAACGACTGCGGTCTATCAACACTCCCCAGTATATACGACACTTCTCTATCAAATTCCTGTACCAACGCACCAACGAGCAACCAACTGCGAACTCTGCCTTTTCACCGCACTCTGATATAATCAAATAACAGCACGGATAAATTTTCGTTTTTCCTCTCGAGAGGAAAAGATATATGGCTGCAATAACCATCAACGTTAAGGCGGACTTAGGGCGGCTGGTTGCCTATTGTTCCGGTAGAAGATATTCCAACCTTCCTGAAACAACGCTCTCGTGGCTTCGCCGGGCCGGAATAAAGGCAAGAAGCAGGAAAAAACCCTCGAATTTCCTTAAGCATAATTTCACTCGCTCTTACAGGAATTTTTAAATTGCTCCTCCATTTTTTCGAGTAAATCGCCGTGGTCGTCACACGGAGATAAACCTTCCGACTCACACTCAGATTCGCATAAACAACCGAGACCCGGCTGGTTTACTCGCCCGAAAAACATTAGTGTACGTTCTTTTTTTTTCTGTTTGCTTCGCATCTAAAGTCATTCATTGTATACGATGTAGAACTTGGGACCTGAGCAAATGAGTGCCCGAAAGCCATTACCAATTTTGCACACAGGATAAAGCATGTTGTTTTGAGGTTGTTTTTCTTGCTTAAAACTCAAACGAATAGCTTAGCGGATCCTTGCCGATGCGCGGTGTGCGGTGGTGATGTTCCGAAACTGTCATAAATAGTTGGTGGCAACTCATGGTGGACTAGTGAAAACGTAGAATCCTACGATTTATCACGTGTTAATCCCCTGGATGCTTTCCGAGGCGAGTGCAGTAGTACAGTTTGCGTTATGTGCAATGGCATAGGGCGATCTAGTATGAGAATAGAAATGCATTCAGTGAACTGGATTGGAAAGTGCTATACACGTGTTGGATTGTGTCCACCCAGCAGGTATGTAGAATTATTCGTTGTCAGTGAAATGGAAAATTATAAGCTTCTTAGAATTTGCAGATCAGAACGTCAGCTCTAGTAGGAAGTGAAGAAAAGGAAGCAGAAATTTCAATTCTGTATTGTTTACCATAAGATGGTAGAATTTGAATCATTCTGTTTTATTCATTCGAGACATTTTCACTAGTGAATTTGTTATGTTTTTTTAACTCAGCATAACAAATTATCCCAAAAAATTAACGAAATTTGAAATAAAACTAGCGATTGTCTATACGATATCATATCATATTAGGTACTCAAAAAAAGTTGGTCTAAAGAAATCGAAAATGAGGAAGTTTTTGTTACCAAATTGAATGTATTAAAAAGTGACCGTGACTCAACATTATCAGAGAAAAAAGCTGGCCTATTGCCGTTAATACAAACCTCCAAACAGAAATAATCCCTAGTGAAAAACATCAAGAATTTGAAGACGTATGGGTAAAAGTAATGATAATTGATGAACTTCATATTTTTGTACCTGTTTACTTTCCTCAACATACAGCTTAAAAAGCTTTATATGGTAAATTTTAAAGCATCGTGGATTCTAGATTCCAAGCTTTGGAGCCTCAAACCAAACACATTTATAGAAATTTCAACCAGAACAGTTGATTTTATTCACGCTACTGATGACGAATCTCTACTGTTGCCAATTGTAGGTGAAAATTAAACTTTAATAGTATCTATTTATATAAAACGAATGTTTGTTTGTTGTAACGCTAGAACTCGAGAACGACTGAACCAATCTTGACAATGTCTTCAGACGATTTTTTTCCTTTTTGCCCAACAAAGAAAATTGGAAAACTCGGAAAATTGGGAAACTTGAAAAACCGGCATTTTTCCATACCAAAACAAAAATAAAATTTTCAATTTTGGCATACGAAATGTTATCCGACTGACACTACCAACATCACCTAAAACACCATCACTACCACTACCATCACCACTATAATTTAGGATTAGGATTAGGAAATATTTCATTCCTAATCTGTGGTTCATCCGTTTTTGAATGAAAGTATTCACATTTCAAACACAAAAAGGTGAGTTCATTATTTTTGAGTTCATTATATTGTGTCCATTGGAACTGATCTGTAATAGATTTGTTATATTTATTCAGCTGATTTTCAAATTTTCACCATTGAATTTCGATCGTTTGCTTTCTTTATTTCGGCTATTCAAAAGGAACATTATTGAAAATTGTTCAGTGAAAACTTAATGTTAATGACTGCACGATTCAAAATCAGAAACCTGCAAATTTGCGCTCATACAAATCGATCGATCGTATTGAAAAAAGACGAAACCGTGAATTATCCAGTGAAATTTCTAAATTCTTTGGATTTGCCTGGCATGCCGCCACATCGTTTGCGTCTCAAAGTTGGATATGTAATTATTCATGCGGCAAAACTGTGTAACGGAACCTGACTCATTATGACGCAGCAATCGAACAATGTGATAATAGCAAGAATTTTGAAAAGGGCTTACAAGGGGACAGAATGTTTAATTGTTGTTTTTGTCACATGCTCTTAGAAAACTACTGCAGATTTTAGTAATGATGAAACATTAGACCCACTATGAAAGAATGAAACATTGCATACTGCTATCGAATATTAATTATTCTCAGATTCTCATAGGCAACGTCCAGAAGATACTGATTTATAACTTGTTTACGATTTCTAAAACATAAGTTATCTTGAAATTAACAGAAAAAGAAACAAATATAGAATGGCATAACTTTTTTAAAAAATGAAAAAGATATGAACAAGGCCGTTCACATATTTTGTAACAATCTTTATGCAGATATTGAAGAGAAAGAAGAGAATACTAACAAGCTATAAACAACCATTACTGTATACACGTGAAATCAAATATCTTAAAAACAAGAAACAAAAAGCTCACAAAGCATATATAAAAAAAATCAAAAGTTTACCAAATTTAGGTAAATACATAGATATTTGTAAAGCATTTGATGCAGACATATCGTCAGCATATAAGAGGTATAATACAAGAGTAGAAAAAAAAAATCTGATCCAAAGGCGTTCTTTAACTTCACGAATGAAACAATGAAGACGTTTAGCTTTCAATCGTGCATGCAGTTTGAAGAGTATGATGGTTCTGATAGCGGAGATATTTGTTATCAGTTTGCACGCTTTGCCAAAATATCAACAAAAAATCCAACAGACGTGGCTGGGTAGCTCAGTGGTTACCCGGTATGCTTACAGATCAGATGGTCGGGAGTTCAATCCTAGGCCCATCCCCTTTTCTTGCCACTTGTAACTTGTCTCTTTCATCACTACCAGATTTAGAATAAAGCAGTGCGCTTTCCTTCATTGATCGCATCACTTACCACAGTGCATCCATGATCTAAAAATAACCTCAATAACGGAAAAACTATCCTTTCTTTGGCAATTAGTATTTGTGCGGTTAACAGAGTCTCCAAAAGTGATTGTCAAAACTAATTAATCTATTACTCTCAATCAGGAGATTTTCCACTATTCTGAAAAAATATTTACATACCAGTATTTAAATCGATTAATATTAAAAGTTATAGAGAAATCGCAATCATTTAAAGTATTCCTAAGAAGTTTGGACCGATTGTTAATTTGATGTTATCAATCAGATTAAAAAAAATCGATTTCAAATAATCATCATGATTTTTTAAAGGTATATTAACATCAACTAATCTATTGGAATTTGTAGAATTTCCTTTATGTGCAATAAATAGAGGAATTTTTGTGGAAGCATTGTATACTGACTTCAGCAAAGTATTTGATAGAGTTGACGATTCCATTGCTTCATTAACCAGGACACTATTAAAATGGATCGGATCTTATTTGACTGATAGAACACATGTGGTACGTTTCAAAGGAAAGATCTGTAGACAGTTAATGTCACCTCGGGAGTTCCACAGGGATCTCAATTAGGTTCTTATTTATTTATTCTTTTTGTAGATGATGTTAATGTCTTGTGCTAAATCGTCTTAACGTTAATATCTATCACTTTAACTTTTTTTTTAACGCTATTTAAAAAACTATTTATTATCATATTTTATTATAATATCTAGGCTGATGATATGAAACTGCACATGAAAATCTAACCTACAACATTTTAAGAGTGAAATTGATGTTCCCTAGGAATGGTGTGTTAAACTGCTTGATATTAAAAATTTACAAATCATATCTGATGAAAAAACATCTTTAAAAGACTGAAATGATTTTTGCTTGTATTGTATCGGCCACACAACAATTAAAAGACTATAACTGAAGTAATACATGTTTGTTTGTTTAAATAATAATTAAGATGTTCTATTCGGAAAATTTATAGCTACACTAGCTGACCCAACGGACTTCAGTTCAGTCTAATATTCACACAATAAATAGGTATTCGATATTTACATCGTTTTTTCAACTGGCATGAATGACTGCCTTCATTGTTGTAGGCAATCTGAAAGTGACAGTCAATTGTCATACTGGAGAACTTGGATATTTGCAATTTTGGCTTCTAAAAGTATTACAATCGGCAGTCATTTCAAATTTTTTGATAATCTGTGATCAATTGGCTATTTTAATTGGTGTATTCTTTTGATTTTCGTATGATGTCTTGCCGGACCGACATGAGTTGATTACAGTGCTGTAAGATATCATAAAGAAAGTTTCCAAAACAACAACGTGTTTTGCATTTTCAATATGACAATTTAGCACTGGCATCTGAATTGAAGAAATTCTATTAACTCATTGTTGGAAATTGGGTATTTCTTGAAGTTTGCTTAGTTTGAAGGTGAAGAAATTTGAATTTATTGTATTCAAAATCAATTATTTATTATTTTTCTGCATTTTTGGCAAACAACATTTGATTTATTCAAACAAAATATTTTTTATAATGGAAAAATGCCTTGTTTTATTTTCCAATTTTCCGACTTTTCTTTAAATATCTCAACTTTTCTTTTCCTTTAAATCTTTGTTGCACAAAAAGGAACAAATCATCCGAAGACACCGTCAAGATTGGTTCAGCCGTTTACGAGTTTTAGCGTTAGTAACAAACAAACATTCATGTTTATATGTATAGAGTTGATGTTTTTTAATGGAAAAATGCCTTTTTTTATTTTTAAATTTTCCGGCTTTTCCTTAAATGTTTGAATCCTAGAGGGTTTGAGTTGTTTAGTGGAATACCTGTAACTAGAAATTAGAAGAAAAATTAGTATTTTGCATTTCATTCCAACTGCCTTTGCTTATCTTGACAGATACGCGTATTTCGTCTACAATCTGCAGACTTCTTCAGTGTCTCGTACTAATAACTCGAATTGACAGATCTGATTCAACAATGCTCAGCACATGACCAAATATCGTGATCTGCGCCCTGGTAAACTTGTCCACATTCACAAAGATTGTTGTCGGTCAGTCCAACACGGTATAAGGAGTGTATCGAAAATAAGCTATCCACAAACTTTCTTTAAAATTATGTTGAAAACCGATATTTTATTCATACAAAAAATTGATTCTTTATTGTACGAGTTAAACTTGAACATAATGAAGACCGGATGAAATTTAAGTTATTCCTTCACGAATTTTCGAACTTTGGATCGAATGCTCTTCATCAAGTTCCGAACAAGTGTTGCATCGCATTTTTTGGACGCTTGAGCCCACATTTTTTTGAACTCCTGCATGTTCCCAGCTGCCTTACCAGTCTTCTTGAAGACCCTTTTCACGATTGCCCAGTAACGTTCGATGGGTCGAAACTGAGGGCAATTTGGTGGATTGATATTTTTCTTAACGAAATCTATACCCTTTTCCGCAAGTCAATTGAGAGTGGTTTTGGCATAGTGAGCCGACGCTAAATCCGGCCAAAACAGTGGAGGTGTACTATGCTTCTTATATAAAGGCAACAATCTCTTCTGGAGACACTCAGATCGATAGATTTCCGCATTTATAGTTCCGGTAGTGTGAAAAATTGTTAACTTCAAACCACAGGAACATATTGCTTGCCATACCAGTACATTTCGACCGAATTTCTCCACTTGAATCGACCTGTCCGCATCGTTCACATCCTCCCCAGCGACGGCAGTAAAGTATTGTGGACCTGGAAGAGGTTTTTGAGTCTTCCTTTACATAGGTCTCATCGTCCATCAAAACGCATGCATCCGGACGCTGCAAAAGACGCGAATACAATTTCCGGGCCCTTGTTGCTGCTCGCTTCTTCTGTTCTGCACTTTGTTTCGAGATTTTCTGCTTCTTGTAGGTCTTCAGGTGGTTTCGCATCTTGATACGCTGGATTATTCCGACACTCGTTCCTGCTTTTTTGGCCAAATCACGTATTGACATTGATTTGTTCTTCATGATTAGAGATACCACTTTCTGCTCCAGTTTCGGGTTGGAAGAACCGGGTTTTCTGCCTCTTCCTGGTAGCTCATCCAAAGAATAGTGTTCCGCAAACTTATTAATGATGGTTTTAACACTCGCATGATAAATTCCAAACCGCTTCGCCAATTTTCGCATAGTAATACCCTTCTCACTTAGCCATGTGTCCAGAACCTTAATTTTCACTTCCTTTTCAATACGCGACATTTTGAAAACGCAGAATTTGAAACGCACAAACAAATAAACAAAAGAAAGCTGACAGTCAAACGCACAGCATTCAGTGTTCAGAGCATAAAAAACCATCACAAATACATGCGTACAACGCAAATGTATGTGGATAGCTTATATTCGATACACTAATTATATGAGTGTTTAAAGAATATTGATTGGACATGAGGCCAGCCAACACACGAATGAAGTTTCGATCCACATCCATCCCCCCAAAACCAAGATTTCTTCGACACCTTTGGGATGATATAATGTTGCCATCACCTCAAATCTCCTTTGCTCCATTTATGCTGCCAACTGACGCGTGACTGTTGACGAAAACAAGGAAAAAAAAGTCGATTTGTCTATCATAAATATCACCTACTTTTGCAAGTGAGTCAGCTCTCTAATATCGTGGAATCGAACATGACCTAAACAGATGAGAGTTAGAGCAGAAAAAATTCACATCGATACAACAACACAAGCAAACCGCTTGCTACAATGCTCAAAAACTGAATAACAGTTGTTTGAAATCTGAAATAGATCTCCAAAATTAATGACATACATGTCAGTCCCTTCTTCGTTCTCAAAGCAATTATTTTTATTAACATTGAAACCAGATTTTTTCAATCAGTTTGATAAAAAAAATTGATTACAAATAACAAAATTCTGTGAAAAAATGGCTTGTTCGACCACTTGGAGCGCCACTATCTCTAAAATGTGCCCTATTTTTTAATGATCTAGCATTTAGTGCTCCTAATATAACTCCTACGCATTTATTTGAATGAATTTTACTAATTATTTTCTTTTCTTTTCTCTATTTCAGGTAATGAATAGTTCAATCCCGAACAGTTGTAAATTTGCATGAATCGGATAGTAAACGAAACAAAACGGTGTATTGCCAAACCAAACAGAATATAGCTAGTTGAAAGAAAAAAAAACCTAAACGATTGGTAATTTATCACGTTTTAGATGTAACAGGAGTGAAGACAACTTTAATATTGATTAACCTTAAAATTCGATTCCTGAAAAACAATTCAGTGCACATTTATTCCATTTTTAACGTACTAAGTAATCCGCCTGAATTCGTCGAGAATCAAAGAAATAACCAGTGTTGACGTAAAATCGCATTACGCCCGTCACGAAAAGTGGTCTGGTTTTGAACGTTGATCTATTAGTCATTCGTCAAAATATTTTCAAAAATTATGCACCAATCGATCAGAAATATTTCTACGCATCAACTTCAATAAAGAACTATGGGAAATGTCTGTATAAAATCACAGACTGAATGAAAGTGTACACCGTGTCCAACATATTCTCATACACTTTTTCCTTGCATTGGTGCCGTGCAACTACTCAACATGCTTCACGTATGTGTTGGTGTAGTTTTGTACGATTGTTTTCATTCGGTGTGTATCTTTTACCAGCGATGAAGGAGTTTCGTGATGTGGTGATAAAAAAGTTTTTGAAAGGTGAGCTATTTTCAGACATTTGAAAAACCTCGGAGTAAAGCGGGATTTTGTGTACCGAACCATCCAAAGGTTCCGTGACACCTGCTCGTTAGATGACTTGAGATTCGGTCGTACTCGTACGGTGCGGACTGTACGAGTGGTTAAAATGGTCAGGGAACGGATTAGACGCTCTGTACGTAAAATGGCCGCAGATCTGAAGGTTTCGGGATCGTCAATGCACAATATACTGTAAAATGATCTCGGATTTCAAGCTTTCAAGAAACGTAAGGTTCACGGAGTTTCGGAACCTTCCAAGCAGAAACGACTCGAAAGAGCAAGTCTGCTATCGTCGCGGCACGGTGGGGAAAAATTTATCTTTTCCGACGAAAAGTTATTCGTCTTGCAACAATCCCACAATGTCCAGAACGAAAGATTGTGGGATCTCTCTTTGAGAACTGTTCCAGAGAGTGATAGGAATATTCCACGGTTCCAAAGTGCTGCGTCAGTGATGGTTTGGGGAGGAATTTGCAAGCGAGGAAAATTACCACTGGTTTTCATCGAAAAAGGCGTTAAACTGAATGCCGTATATTAATAAACGGAAATTTTGGAGAAAGTTGTCAAGTCATATGTAAAAGACGTGTTTGGAAATAATCACTTTGTTTTTCAGTAGAACGGAGCGTTATCGCATACGGCAAATCTCGTTCAGGGCTGGTTTCGAGAAAATTTGACCGACTTTTTCGACAAGAATGAATGGTCTCCAGGTTCACTAGATCTGAATCTCTTGGTTTATTTCGTACATGCTTGCGAAGGTAAACTACCACAGGGCGTCTAATATGAACCAATTCAAAACCGTAATCAAACGAATTTGGGAAATGCCGATGGAAGTCGTGCGTGCCGCCTGTGACGGTTTCGAAAAACGTCTGGAGCTCGACGAAAAACGTCTGTTGGTGTAATTTCAAAACATATGCTGTAATTGATCATTATTATATTGCAATATAATGGATAAAGTTATCAATAAAATCTGGGCTATCGATTTTAAATAAATAGAGTTTTATTTTGTATGAGAATATATTGGACACGGTGTAAGCACAGCCAGGAAACACTCGTATGCTATTATATCGAAGAATAAGATAAATGAAAACAGAAGTTGGGTTTTCCTAGAATAAGCCCGAGAGAAACTTCAAAGAGCCAGTGCAGTCAGAGTTCGCCACCATCATCGAAATGATTTTTACGCTCTTTTCAACGAGTTTTTGCCTATTCTCAACTCAGTATTCTAGAAAAACTTCCACAGTATTAATAGAGAGCTTTCTATGCCAACACCAATTCTACCTAGTAAATTCCTTCGACTGGACAGGGAATCGAACATGTAGCATCCGGCTGGGTAGATTGTGTTCTTACTGATTGAGCTATCCTCTACTAATTGAGCTCAAATTTTGGGAGAACGTTCAACCACTGGTTTGAAATCGATTCAGTAATCATTTTATCAGTAATCGATGGCTACATCAATACCGACTGAGCGAAGAGGGGAACTTTTAGTGCCTTTTTTTTTATTTCTGAAAACTATCATTAGTTTGCGGAGTATTACAGTTATAAAAATGGCACCTAAAACATGCTTTTCTTCTCAAGTTAATCAAATAAAACCAGAATCTATTCAGAGTGTTCAATTTAACCAAGTAATTTGCAGTCTACTGTTGTATAATTTCGGATTTCCTTAGGCTGCAGAAAATAAGAAACCAGCACACCATTCGTATAGAATCAATTTTTTTTCTCATTGGCACAAATGCATCTTTGCAAACAGAGGATTATAGGCGATGTGTTTCGGCACGGATCCTCATTCCCCTCGCAAAGTTTGGTCATCTCTTTATCCTATGCTCCACTGAACTGTGTTAGGGCAAAGTTTTTTTTCGAATGCAACTGAGACTGCCGTTTGGCTCAACCTCCTCATACAAACACGCATAAAGATACCTCCATAGATATAGAGGCGAATGAGAAACTTTGTTCCGTAAAAAAAAGAACCAAACGACGAGCTGACTTCGTCCTTCCTGGGTTTAAAGAAGAAGAAATCCATATCACGACGGCACAGTGCAATTGCAAACCCGGGTTCTTCTCCTAATTGTACCAACTAGGTCATTGATGTCGAGGGGTTCTGGCTACTGAGCAGGGCACGCATTCTTTCCTTAGATTTGCTATACATAACTACTCGCCAGTTCTCCCCTGTGGTGGTGGAGATTGGTTTCTCTCGAGCTTCATAGCGCTGTCGCGTCCAAGTGCACTTCTAGGTACCGTAGACCGTTGGGAAGTTGAATACTTTTTTTTCCAAAAGTATTAGCATTGAAATTGGGCAACTTGACAAAATCGAACAGTCACGATTTCTTCTCACCAATCTGTTCGGGATAGGATTGTTAGACCGAAATATACATAGGAGAGAAGAAAACTACATTCCAGCACCTTAGGGGAAGTCTTAACCCTGCGACAATTGATGATGCACAAAAAGGTTAATTTTTGGCCACACTTGTTATAATTCAGTTCAGGCTACTTCTACTTTTAGTCGTTTTTAGTCACAAACTTGTTAATCCAAACTGGTATAGGTAGACCGCTTTGTTGTTTGGAGCAAGTGGTTTAGATATCACTACCTAAAATAATTTTGCAGATCACAGCACCAGAATAAATGCTGATCTTAATCGGGAAAGCAGATCAGATACTTGTAAAGACCATACCACATAATGGAATGGTAAAACGCATTTAAAACACTAAAGAAATTTTCTTATGAAAGAATAATGATCCAAAAGCAAAACAGTTGAAAAAAAAGACAACAATGGAAAATCGCTTTGATCACCCCTTTTCACTTTGCCTAGAATGTTGTCCTTTCACGTGACACATCCCTGACTTACCGTATCGAATGCATTTTCTCTGCGGAACACACAAGACTGCTGTTTCTTTTTTTCTCCACCGGCAAGGTTTCCCACTCGGTATAAAATGTTCATGCTTTTAATAAGCTCAAGGCTTTTGTAAGTAAGTTTGTTCGCCAACTAGAGTGGACCACGATTCTACGGTGATGGTTGATGCAATAATCAGTGAAGAATGAATAGGGCGTATCAACAATCAACCAGCTGGAGTGGCTCCTTCATTGCCTACAACAATCTTAGGCACTCTTGATTCATAGTAAGCGTAGTTAGCGCGGTCTGGTACTCTCATCCACGTTCTGGATGCACATTGCAGTACCATTCTGTGACTGCTGTCACGGCCAGACAAACGCTCGGTGTATATTTCTGAAATATTCGTTAGAAAGCTATTTTTATTCCTGCAAACACCAAGGGGCCTTATAGCATGGAAATTCAATTTTAAATGCTATAGGAAAGGCTTGCAAGATGGAACACGATTAGTTTTTTGCTCGTAACATGAATAATTTTTATTTTTTCGAAAATCTTTCGAAAGAGAAACTAAAAGGCTCCAAGTTTGCCCATGAAACTTATTATTTAAAGTCATCAAAAAAAATTATGGCCTTTTTTCGAAATCCATCGAAAATTTCAATTACAAAAAATGTATTGTTATATTTCAGTTTATTGTTGATTCCATGGCATTTCCAAGCTTAAAAAATATCATTCGTATGTTTTAAAACGAAAAATAATGTGTTTCAGCTTACAAGCCCAACAGTATTCCATCTTACAAACATGACGCCATAAACACACAACATCAAAACATTGTTTCACTTTACGATTTGTTTGGAAATGCCTTTGGATCATAAAAATACACCAAAAATGCTAGCCAACACAAATGGTAATCTTTTGATATCGATGGAAAATTTCCACTTATTAAGCACCACAAATAATTGTTATTTTAATTAAAGACTGTATTCGATGAAATTAGGACACACAAAATAGGTCACCAAAAATTTTCTTTGAGCCCGATTCTTTTCAAACTTTCTGAAAATAAAGTACTACTAAATGGTTAAGTTTTGACATCATTGGTTTATTGAACCTCTTCTCCCAACCCAAATGCCCGCACCTTTACCTTGACCCCTTTCATCGAATTTTGGGCAATGATAACCAAGTCGGTTATCTTACTTTTAACCACACTTTCTTTAGTTCAAGTTCATTTTCTATCAGTTTTGGAGTTTTAACGAGCTTTGTCTTCATGATGGCCCAAATTTTTCAATTGGGCGAAGTTCCGGATTGTTTGGAGGGCTGACGTCTTTTGGTACAAAAACTATATTATTATCTTTGAACCAGTCTAAGACGGGCCGGACATAGTGGCAAGATGCCAAATCCGGCAAAAACAGTGTCGGGCCATCGTGAGATCTCACGAAGGGCAGAAGTCGTTTTTGGAGGCATTCGTCCTTGTAGATTTGTCCGTTGACGGTCCCAGAGGTGATGAAGGGCTGACTCATTTTGCAACATCCGCAGATCGCTTGCCAGACAAGGAATTTTTTGGCGAATTTCGACAGTTTCTTCTTCCGTACACTCTCCGGAACGGCCAACTTTAGAGGTGGCGACGTAGTGTTCCTGTCCTGGCATTTGTTTGGTGTCGGCTTTAATGTAGGTCTCATCGTCCATCACAATGCAGAACGGTTTTGTGAGCCAATCCCTGTACAGTTTTCTTGCACGAGTTTTAGCCATCGAGTTCTGTTTATTGCTCCGGTTCGGTGCCTTCTGGACCTTGTACACATATAATCCAGAACGTTTCATTGTTTTCTGCACAAAACAAACTGAAACTTTCGCCTTTTTTTCGCAACATCCCTGATCGAAATGTTGGGATAACGCTTAAATTGGTTCAATACCATCCTGGCCTTCTCCGGATTTGATGTGCCACGTTTTTTGCCACTATCATTTATCCGCTTGGTTGTATTTCGGTCCTTGTACGTTTTGATCACATGAGATACGGTTGAATGTGCGATTCCGAGCTGTTTTCCGATCCATCGATGAGAAGCGTTTGGGTTTTCGAAGTGAGTGCCCAAAATTTTTTGGCGCACTATTTCTTCATTCGAAGCCATTACTGAAATCACTCGACCGATTTTCACGAAACTCATTACACAATTGACACAACACAATGAAATACATTCAGTTAAAATTTCAATAATTTTAACCCACACGCTAAAAATATACGAACAATTGCGTGTGTCCAAATTTCATCGAATACAGTCTTTATGCCAACACTTTCGAACATTGAAACCTGGAGGAGCTAAATCGAATGAGTATATTCACTCCAAAAGTAAATCAAAATTGAAGAATAGTAAAAAAATGAGGTTAACACTTGTCAGCGCGATAGTGTTGTCGCTGTGAATGTCAAAAGTGGCGCTGTTCCATCTTACAAGCTGTTCCATCTTACAAGCCTTTCCTGTTAAATTTTTCGCCTCTACTGTTAAATTTTTCCACGAAAACCACATCAAGAAGCATCGCCCTACCATCTTCAACATCAAAGCAAGGGCTTATTTCCCCTCCTGACCTTATTTATCCTCGCAATAGAGGGTTGTTTCCTGTATGGCGTTTGCTTCAATCCGAATGCATCCTTAGTGCGAAATTGATTTGTTCTGTATAATTAGTAGCTGTAGCTCTGAATGTAATAGTCTAATTGAATTACGCAGCCCAATGGAAACTGACCACGAAAGCAATAATTATGCACGTTCACTAGAAACCTATTAGTTTCGCTCAATTTTAAACTATGCTAAACGCTGCATTCTAACGAAAAGTACATAATTGAAACCCAAATGCTATGAATGGGATATGAATTGTCTCATTAACGACCTTTGCAACCTCAGTATTCCCGGAAGAAGGACATTTCCCCAGTGACAATGGCTCTCACCACCGCAATATTGAACTGGAACTGCAGCAAATATGATTACCCTTGGTAGCATTCTTGTTCGTTGAAAGCTGCGATGGCATCCGTGTTGCAATATTTATAGAATCACTTGGAAAAGTAGTCATTTATTTGAGAAACTGATGCACTCTATATTATGCACATGCACGCATTGCAGCTCCTACGGGTGTCATCCACATGTTTTGGTAGGTTTAAATATGTGCGTATTTTATTAATCGTTGCTGCCGCTGATTCGTTAATTATTTGCGAAAGGTGCGGAAAACTGTTGCAGCATTGTGAAATGTGGTTCAATCCGGATGAGCATTTATTGCTGGGCTGTTGCTAAATTAAATGTTTTGTGAGCGTGAATTCCAGTTCACGCCGACATGTCGTTTTACTCGATAATTGCTATTGTGAGTCAATGATGCACATATAATGCATTCGGTTTGCCTTTGTTGTAGAACTCAATGCATTGGGCAATTACAGAATCAATAGTCGGATTGGTTTTTCAGTTGATGGATAATTTCCATATTGAAAATATGAAATCAAATATAACCTGACCTGCCGATGCATTGTTTTATTTGCAAACAAACTACTCGAATAGTTTCCAGAACCATTATTGTGTATGATGGGCTTTTAATTGATCAATTCAAATTATAAAGGGATCTGTTTGCTGTATTTATATTAAGGAAACATGAAAAAAATACAAATTTAAATGCAACTGCGTTTATCAACCGAACTCAGAACCCACTTTACTTATCTTACGGGTATCCTGAAAGTTATCAATTTACGCTACATAAGAGCCTTTAATAAAATAAGGTACACTTTTTTATGTTCTCTCTTTGGATGTTTGGACCTAAGGACCACATTGAAAGGAAGATACATTTGAGCCTTAATAACTGTATTTGTGTAGTTGCCATTTCTTACAAAGCAATCGTGTGTGTAAGAACTGAGGGATGCAACTAACAAAATTCTCGAGTAATTCATGATAAACACCTTAAAGCCTATTATAAACAATGACTTTATTCGTCGACTTCTCACGAATCACAAGACTCCATCGATCTTCAGCTACACTATATAGAGTATAAAGATAGAGTATGAATTCTTCTACAAAACGATGCTTTCAATTTGCGAAAGTGTTTTGTGATTGAAATCGCCGTCAAAAACCATTGTTTACAGTTCTAGGGTTTTTTTTTCATTAGGGCGAATCTACAATTGAGAGATTCTCTCCGGGCTCGCTCTCTTTCATTCATAAACCAATCACCTTTACGTTTTTCATTCTACTATTTGTAGAGTATGCTAGCCAACACTGTTGTGTTTCGATCTGTACTAAAGAATGCTTCGTAAGTTTTATAATGGCGCTGTAATAAATGAAAGAGAGCAAGCCCGGAGAGAATCTCTCAATTGTAGATTCGCCTTAGAATTGAATTTTAGACCCTAATCATGAATTATTCGAGAATTGATGAAAAAATAAATAATTAAGTGACAATGTTGCGCAATCTTTGATCAGACATTCAAAACCTGTACAATTTCTTTTTTTTGTATGAAGAGATTGATAATTTCAACATTTTACTCGAAAAAACACAAATAAAAACAATAACATCTAAATAAGGGCCTGTTCATAAACCACGTAGACACATTTTTCAAAATCTCAGAACCCTCTTCCCTTCGTAGAATTTGGACAGTCTCCCTCTCCTCCCTCCAGAAAAGTCTACATTGTTTATGGATAACCCCTTATCATGTATTCTAGAAAAAGAATTCTGTTGGCAAAACAATAAATTGTTGTTATAATGGCTATAAGCAGATTTTTTACCGAAAAATCACATATAGTCGATTTAACTGTTCGCTAAAACTGTTGGTAAAACCTGAAAATTCAACCAATCACGATTTGTTCATGGTGTTTAAATGGCCATCTTTAGCAGAAACGGCCTTAATATTAAGATTATTCACTTTGATGTGATCATCGGACAGAATCTCGGTACTAATTGCCGCTCAGATCTAATCACATGGAATGGAAAATTACCAAACGGTTTCAGTTTCGTAGGTTGTATGATATGTACTACCACCCATTGTAGCACGGAAACTAAGTCCGACAGCAATGGGCTCTCCTCGCTGTTAGACTTGATCAAGCTTTAATAACTACTGATTATCCTCATCATGCCATTGTATGAAGGGCCAAAAAGGGGTTGGGTGTATCGATAGGCCTTCCAACAACAAGATTGAACAATTGGTCAAAAGAGCAAGCCATCTAACATGAGGATGCCCCAATGGGCGGGGAGAAGAGCACGCCCTCTATTCACAAACTGTTAGCAATGGGGAGTTGGCATTCCTACTCTCCCCATCCAGAGTGCTCCATTTGGGTGCCCTGATGGTCCCTCCCATTCCCATGAAATATTTATATAATAGTGTATATATTTTTGTAAATGAAAATTAACACAAACATTCGAATCTATTATATATGATCTTAATTCGGATGGTCCTGAAATGCAAGAAATGTTGTAAATTGTTAATGTGTAGAGGGGTCCACGCTTATGCACGTTTTCGTTCGTTTTCAGCGATAGCACCAATTCACCAAAAACTTGATTTGAGATATCCTGAGAAAGTTTGTTAAATCTATGGAAATTTTACAGAACTAACATAGAAACATTTTAACTTACTGTTGTCATGGTCATTACTTGCTGCTTGATGTTGATTTTATAACATCAATCCGCTTTTATTTTGCCGACCCAATAGTTACTGCTCCTGAGTAAGGCGTTGCTCCTGAAACAGGGAAGATTCGATTGAAAAGGTATTAAAAACGAAGTTGTTAACTCACCATTTGAAGCTCTTGCAGTTTCAGTTTCATAGGCAAACTCAGGTAGTAGCCAATTCCTTTCTTGGCGGTGTAATTGTGTTAGATGGACCAGCCCTGAAGCATTTCCGGGTGTTTTGTAAATAAATGAACAATTCGATTTGCCCCTTTGAACCTATTTTTATCGACGCCCTTGCTGCACAGTTTGGAAAGCTTGGATACGGACAAATTGTTGCTGGCCTGCATGCAGATGTGTGGCAATGATTCTACGCATTGTACGCTGCCCGCAAGTGTTCTTCTGTATTAGCTTCCATTCACCCACTAGATATCTTTCAGGTTTTCTATACCTTCATGTTCTTTAAAGCAGACCCAGGCCTCCAACATACTCCATATAGAAAAGTCTATCGGATTCCAATTAGGCGAATTCTGGCGAAATGAATTCTAGAAAATGTCCAGCAATTCACAGTTGAGTATGTATTGCTTTATGAGCCGGTTCGGAGTCCTTTAGAAAACCCAAACTAACTAAAATTGAACTAAAATGAATAGTGAGGAGCTTTTCGTCGGTAAATACAATATTTTCCAACTTTGCTTCCGTGGCTCTTTGCAGCAATGCATTAGCTCGCTTTTGCTTCTTCTTTTGCTTGGTTGTTAGAGCCTTGGTCCGGCTTGGTCTTAAGTTTCTTTTAAAGGTTCTTCGAATACCTTGATCTGATATATGAAAATCTTTCGCCAGTTTGATGGCCCTCCGATGCGGATTGCTCGCCATACCGTTTTGAGCAGAGCTGGTATACAAGCTCCGTTTTATTGTACGGCTTACAAAACTTCTGCACACGCTTAAACTGGCTAACTCCCCAACAATGTCCTCCTTCCTTTTTCTTGATTTGAAAAAAGCTACAGGGTGTCCCATAAAAAAATCGAAAATCCATACCTCAGTTTCAAATAAGTTTTTTCATAGAAAATAATTTTAAAAAAAATCATAATTTTATTTAGGGAATCGTTTGTTGAGCCTTTCATGATAACATTACTGCCCCGAAAACTCCGGTTTAAACTTGAATCTCACGTTCTCTGGAACATCCGCAATGTTCTTCGGCGAAATAAATCTGTCTGTACGTGTGTTAGATTCGAGATCGATGGTGAACAATTTCTCATTGGAGAATACGATGCTGGTCTTTTTTAATGCTGACACCAAACGTTTCGAGCGCTCCAGCCATAGTTGTTTGATTCGGTCCGTTACAATGTGGCGCTTCACTCTTGCAACATTTCAAGTCATCTTTGACAAACCGTTGCCTGGTAGTTTTTGAAATATCGGCTTTCTTACCCATTTTCCGGAATGATCTGATAGGAATTCGCCTCACTTTGTCTCTCACTGATCTGATGATTTTCGGTGTGCGAGCGGACCATGGACGGCCACTTCCCGGCTTCCATGGACGAGCTCCATCAAGGAGTGAACGTTGGATACAGTAAACGGTTGCCAGATGGTATCCCACAATCGTTGCAATTTGTTTTACTCCTTTGCGTACATTTTTCTCAACTATGATACTCGCGAACCACTATTTTGTTTACATCGGCTCAGAGTTTACAGTCAGATGATTATACACACGCATTAAAACAGTAAAATAATGTTTAAAAAAAAAAAAATTTACAATTACGCCCTGTTCTTATGCTGCTCTAGATTTATGAAATTATGGCAAAACTATAATAAAGTCAAATAAAGACTTCTTGTTCTTCTTCTTCCTGCCGCTCTTCATACGAGCTTCTCAACGTAGTGTTTTAAGCGCACTTCCACAGTTATTAATTCTATGCTTCTATGCCACCACCAATGCATGAATTTGTATATTGCGTGGCAGTTACAATTATACTCTATACCCAGGGAAGTCGAGAAATTTTCGAGCCCGAAAAATTCTTAGACCGGTCGGGATTCGAATCCGGCTTGGTAGTCCTTGTGCTTACTGACTACGCTATCCGAGTCAAATAAAGATTTTGTTGTCCTTACTTCAATTTATTTACTGAATAGATTGGACGCAACATAGGAGATAGTTTAGTTTAGTTTGCCGGGTTACAATTTTACAGGACATCACTCAATTCAAAAACTTATAACTCATAAACGGAGCATCGTAGAACTTTTTTTCCCTCCGAATTATAAGAAAACGAGTTTAAAAATACAAATAACAAAAACAATCCGAAAAAAAATTCTCACAAAATATGTTTCGGTGGAAAAAACCTGCTAAAAACTCTATGTTTTTAAAAAATTTAGGAAAAAAAAGTTGTTGTTCAGCAATTCTTAATCTAAAATTGCGGAAAATCTCACTACGGTGTTTTTTTCATTCCGAGTAATGACGAAAAAACGGATATTCATACCATAACTACAAAAACTAATTATTTGCTTGTTTGCGGACATGCGTTTTTCAGGTAAATAATTCGATTTGTCAATTTTGCCCTAAGTAGGCACTAGGTGCAAGTTGATTCATCTGTTTTACAAAAGTGAACGGGGGATCTGTCAGCATGAATGTTGGCATTGTTTTGTTTCATGGTATGTTTTTATTAATTATCTTTTTTTATTGTAACTTTATTTCTCATCTAAGAAAAAACATATTATTCTTGTTTACTACTTGTCCAGACTTGTTCCAAGTGTTTGGCATTTTAACCGTCTTGCTTCTTTCCGAAAAGCGTCATCAGAGCCCAATATTCTCCAAATTAGCATAATTCGGGACTATTGGAAGAATTGGCACGTTTTGGTACAATATTTACATTATTGGCTCCAGATCCGAGTAACAAATCGTCATGCATTTATGTTGAGTATGCTTCTTTATAACTTAATATACTGCCGTTATACGCATAACTGTCCCATGTTCTATGGGGTTCCATATAAATATTTCAGTTAGGCTCAGTTAGGCTTCAGTTACGATCAGTTAGGCTTATAGCGGCAGTATAGTCATATATAGACTGTTCCAGAAAGTATAAGCACACTTTCAAAATAAAAAAAAGTCATGTTTTTTTTTAGTTTTAATAAAAAAAAATTCAAATCATATTTGTATTTGTGTTCTATATGATATTTTACTCTCGTTCAATCAAAATATTTAATGACAGCCAATACTCCTAACTTTTGCTCGAACATGACCCATTACCTTTTGCACAGTGGTACTTCCCACCATTTTGACCACTTTTGGCGAATCTTTTTTAAATTTTTGGATGTCGTCCGCTGGTTTTATGAATTTCCGAAGCTTTGCTTTGGTTAAAGCCCAAAAAGTCTCGATTGGCCGTGCCTCCGGGCAGTTCGGCGGATTCATGTCTTTCGGCACGAAACATACATTTTGACTTTTGTACCATTCTAAAGTGTCCAAATTAGGCCAAAACACTACTTGACCTTCGTGCTGCCTAATCATCGGCAATAATCGCTTCTGGTGAAATTCCTTAACGTTTTCATCGTTTCCACTCTCATGAGTGTTCATCGTCTCCGTTGTGATGTACGGACTAGATGTTTTACCACACTCGCATATTGCCTGCCAAACTATAACCTTCTTACAAAATTTTCCGTTAAAATTTACCTTCTCCGTTTTGGGGATGTATTTGTCTTCGCTTACAGTATAGAATTGTGGTCCGGGAAGCGTTTTGTAATCTAGTTTCACATACGTTTCATCGTCCATTATTATACACCCAGAATTTCTACACAATAACGAATCGTAGAGTTTGTGGGCCCGTGGTTTCACGGACGCGGCCTATTTTGAGTTCCTTTTGGGTTTTTTCTGCGTCCGGTATTGTTTTTAGCCCAAGTCTTTCTTTGGCACGCATGACGTTACTCGACGAGGTCCCTAGTTTTTTCGCAACATCCCGAACGGAAGTCGCTAGTTTTCGCTTGTAGGCATCCCTGATTTTTTTATCGATATCCGGACTAACAGGACCGAATTACCGAACACTCTTCGGCGCATCTTCAAACGTACCCTGTTCTCTATATTTTCAAATCGCAGATCGTATCGCTCCGACGCTTACACCCTCTTCCTTGGCCAATTTTCGCAAGGAGAGTCCGCTCACAGTGCACCATTTGTGCACGATACTTTTTCGTTGTTCCGGAGTAAGACCGCGCATTTTGATAGGCAACACAAAACTGAGCACTTTTTTGATGCTATGTCATTCAGAAATGTGCAAACAAAAGGACGCAGCCAAAACATATTGAAATATTTCATTATATTCAAAGTGATTGTTAAAATAAGGTGTGCTTATACTTTCTGGAACAGTCGTTAAAGGTATTTTCAACCGTTACAAAACTTATGTGTTGCTTGGGTTCCATCACGGTTTTAGCTTAATGACTCGATGCCAAATCGAGCCAAAACAAAGGGCTATCATCGTGGCTTCTAGTGAAAGCCAGCAATCTTTTTCGCAGGCACATCTGATACATTTCCTTGTTGATTGTGCCAATGGCGACAAAACAATTACTTCACAAACAGCTTGCGAAACAAGGTATTGTTTAGGACATTTTTTAACCCTTTTGTGCGGAAATATTCAGGTGCTGAATTTCTGACTATAGTTTGAGTGAAATATTTCGAAAGTTACAGTATAAGAAAGTGTTCCAATTATCGTGAATACAAATCTTACTCACGAGCAATCACAACTAGGCAAAATAGATTCATAAATAATAAGTATTACATTCAGAATCCCCATGGAACATAGAGACAAGAACAAGACGATTCAAACTTTGAAAATGCTTCTTATATTAAAATAAATTTGGCTCCCGTCTAAATCCAACGATGCAATTTCTAACAGACACGTGGCTTACACTGTCTCAACTTTACCAGCTGAATCAACCAGGTATGTAATTCCACCTGTAGTAAACATTGTAAATCTTCACGTTTAATGCATCGTTACTGACAAACACCTTCCTGTCTTTGCGACAGTAAAACTTTTTCCCCACGGAAAACCGTCTACATTCGAGACATTGATCAGTCACCTCTTCGCGTTTGATGTCAAGTTTTACATCTTTGCACATGCCTCCTATACATACATACCTCCATGATGGTCCATGTTCTGATTCTACAAAACAGGTAGCACGAAAAGCAACATCAACGGGAGGCTTTATCCTCTCAACGTGAAAATTTATTATCTTCACAATCAAAAGAGGCACACCTGACACTCTTCAAGTTGAGATCAATCCTTCAAATCCTCTTCCAATTCCCGTAAACGAACGAACGAACTGCGATTTCAATAAGACACACCTAAAGTGCAGGAAAAAAAACAACGTACTTTGACTGGTTTCCAAATTGAAATGGTACGAGAACGCGTGCGTACTTTTCTTTCCCCTTCTCATCAATTTCCAGTCGTCAGTTTTGCCTTCTTCCATCAACGAATGTTAAAAAAGAAAAACTGGAAAGCTTTCATCTTCGTTCCCACTAGGAGATTGCCTATCGCTTGTGTTCCTGCTACCGGGAAAACCTCTTAATCACGTACTGCTGCCACCTTCACCTCCACGAGCGGAAAATGCTTACCGCTTTCAGCAGTATTCCAAGTAACAGCGATTCCAAAAAAAGCGTCTCTTTTTTCTTGCTTTTCAGCCGTTTATGATCCTGACGGCATGAAGTCCATCCACAGCGAGAAATAACACGATATAGCATATCTTTCACATCAACACGTATTTACGGTGGTGCGCGAGCTTATCAGCGATATCAGTTTCCTAGACAGCCGGAAACCGAGCGAAATCCCAAATCCGTACTTTTCTGTCTATTTTCATACTTACCTACGCCGGAGATGCAAAATGAGCGAAACGAGACCAAATTTGATTTGGTGTAAAAGATGTAATTTATGTTGCCGGTAGGCTTTTCAATTTATGTGGACCCTTGTTCCTTTGCTGCCCATCGACACGGAGCGAGATTTATCCGAACCGAACGGATATTTATTTTCTTTGTGCGTGGGGAAAAAACAATATGCCTTTGAAAACAAAAGGTTAAAGGACTGACACCGAAAGTGCCACCAAATTGAGTTAGCTTTAAACATATTCTAGATCAGGGCGGCATCTTGATTTTATTTTTTCTGCTCTGATATCAGGTGGAAATTTATGGAAAACGTGCCTATTGATTTAACTAATTTAAATTCCGTTCTTCGCTTCTGAATGTCTGAACCCTTTTGTTCGCAGAAGTGATTTGTGCAATATTCAAAAATATGCTATTAATTTTTCTGTGCCGTTTTATACCATGTTCAGAGTATGTATATGATTCATTGATTGTTTATTTTAATCGATTTCAATGTGATTCTGAGCAATAAGTTTACCTTAAAAAACAAAAAACAAGTTTTACTTCACTTAATTCTACTCTTGGTTCCACTACGTTTGTATCATTTTCATTTTGATGTATACAGACAATTTTGTTTACGACTTTCGAATTTCTGCAGTGTCTAGTTATTTATTTAAAGTAAATTACAAGACACTGAAAAACTCTGTAAGTATTACGCGAAATATGTTTGCCTGAAAGTGAAAGTGGAAGTGATACAATCATAGTTAAATTAAAGCAGGGCTAGTAGCGGTTACTATAAACCCTCTATTTCTTAAGATTTTTTCTCTAAATAAGTCGTTATTTCGGACTTCTAAGGCGAACTTTACTAGTAAAATTAAAATAACTGTAACTTTTCAAAAAACTTTATTTTAATTATTCAAAAGTCACTATAGTTTGGGACTTTGCTTCAGAAATATTGCAGCTTGCTTTATTTCGCTTGCTCTTACTCTACCATTCTCGGGGCAACTTTTTTTCGAACCTCTGCCATGAGATTCACGACAGTACTATCCGAGATCTTCTTACTGGCAGAATTCCATCTTGCGAAAGTCCCAGATGTTCTTACAATATTGACCAGTTTTCCAAAATTTCGCTTAATAATTGCCCTTTATCTCACGGTGGGTCAACACTGTGGAACATATTATGGATTCATATGTTTGGGCACAAATTGTATGAATCCTAGAGGGTTTGAGCTGTTTAGTGGAATACTTGTAACTATAAATTAGAAGAAAAATTAGTAATCTCCATTTAATTCCAACTACCCTTGCTTATCTTCGACAGATACGCGTATTTCGTCTAAGTCGAAGTCTGCACATTGTAGACGAAATACGCGTATCTGTCGAAGATAAGCAAAGGTAGTTGGAATTAAATGGAGATTACTAATTTTTCTTCTAATTTATAGTCACAAATTGTATATCATCTCAAGTAACACACAAAACATCTTTTTAGAATGATTTATAATTGATTGTTTTATAAATGTATTATAAACGTATTGCAAAACATCTCAAGTTCGGAGTGGTTTGGATCTCTCGTATACTTTTTATCACTCTGGCTAACGATCAAGCTAAAAATACTTTTTTCACTGCAGCAAGTGATTAATACTTTATTATTGTTCCTAAAAACATGGTTTCATACATGTATAAAACATGAACAGCCTCAGATCTGATGGGTAGTTTCAAATACCGTTGAACTTACATTATAACAACCGTGTTTTGCAAAGCCTGTTCTTTTTTCTCATAAAGATGAATTTGTAGTACAAGATTGTGGTTTCACTGCCAACGGGTAGCATATCATAGATACTCAGAGTTTACTTTTCAACAATCGGAGTTGGCTTAGCAAAGAAGCTACAAACCTATCACGCCAAAGACTAGTGCTCAAATCCCACGGTTAGCGTTGTTATATTTTTGTATGAGAATGATTTTTTTCCATTTTTTTTATAAGGCTTCATCTTTGCTAGAAATTAGAAGAAAAATTAGTATTTTCCATTTAATTCCAACTACCTTTGCTTATCTTCGACAGATACGCGTATTTCGTCTACAATGTGTAGACAAAGTCGAGTTATTAGTACGAGACACTGAAGAAGTCTACACATTGTAGACGAAATACGCGTATCTGTCGAAGATAAGCAAAGGTAGTTGGAATTAAATGGAAAATACTAATTTTTCTTCTAATTTCTAGTTACAGGTATTCCACTAAACAGCTCAAACCCTTTAGGATTCATCTTTGCGCTTTTGTCTTATTAAAGTGTAAAATGAAGTATTATACACTTATTATGTTCACGTGTATTTGTCATTTAACAGTAATTTCATCTTGTTTACAACAAGCTGTGTTGCTTGGGATTACTGTTCATAAATGCCAGCGTATTCTTAGCGTAGTGACTCGCCGCGAGATCTGGCCAAAATAATGTGCTTGCTGTGTGACTCTAACATCCGAATTGACAGATTGCGAAACATGATATTTTCCTCCACTTTTTTGTGTAGTACTGTGGTCCAGGAAGTGTTGCCAAATTCGCTTGACCGTATGTCTCGTTGTCAGGAATTAGATGAAAATCTCGAATCTCGATCACGTCGTTCTGCTTTTCTGATGTATTTTCTGCCCTCTGCTTCTTGTAAGTTTTCATTCATTTTGTTGACTCTTGCTTTATTGGTACTGAACTTGCGCATCTCTCACTGACAACTGTCGATTTCGGAGAATTGTGGGTGCAATGTTTTTAACCAAACTATGAACCCGAGATCCTAGAGGAACAGACTTTCGGTCTTTACTTGTTATTGACACGCGAATACCATTCCAATACGCCGTCGACGGTACTCCTCTACATATTTAATTCCTTCGCGATTTAATGATGTGGGCGCTCCGGGTTTTGCATCTATTTAGCGATGAAAATTTTGCGGTGCTCTTCTTGATTCACTGCCACTGTTAAATAAAAATACATCAGACTTAAGGCTGATGCTGGCAGGATTGGGCTTGTGATTAATGCATTGAAAACCAAATACATGAATGGAAGAGGCTCACGAGAAGATAATGTTACCCTCGATGTAGTAGACGAATTCGTGTATCTGGGCTCATTGGTGACCGCCAATAACGACACCAGCAGAGAAATACAAAGGCGCATTATGGCTGACAATGGTGCTTACTTTAGACTCCGAAGGATCGAACAAAGATCGAACAAAGTTCGCTGAACTACAAAGTTAACCATCTACAAGACATTAATTAGGCCGGTAGTAGCTAGTGGAGGACCAACGCGCCCTTGGTGTCTTTAAACGGAAGGTACTGCGTACGATCTACGGTGGAATGCAGATGGAACATCGAACGTGGAGGAGACGAATGAACCACGAATTGTATCAGTTGCTGGGAGAACCTCCCATCGTACACATCGCTCAAATCGGTCGACTACGATGGACTGGGCATGTCGTAAGAATATCGGACGGCAGCCCTGTGAAAATGGTTCTCAAATACGAACCGACGGGTACAAGAAAAAGAGGCGCGCCACGATCAAGGTGGATCGATCAAGTAGAAGACGACCTGCGGACCCTCCGCAAACAGCGAGGCTGGCGAAGTACAGCCATGCACCGAATAAAAAGGAGACAACTTCAGTGTATTGCAGAGGCCACACCGGCCTTGCTCTGATTGCATGCGTGTGTTTAAACAAAAAAGCTGATCACACATCAGAAAGCTTTTTGCTTCGTAAACACAATAAACGAGGGGTGCATGGATTCAACAGTTGCATAGTTGTTGTGATACTGATATGCAGTCCTTAAGCGAAAAACTTTGTAGAAGTTCAATGAATACAAAGAAAGGAACTCTAATAAATAGATCTCCTGCAAATTTGAAATAATTTTGACTCACGGCTATACGTTTTCAAAACGTTTTCAAAACGGAGCTAAAAGGAATTTAAAATATTTTTTTGAGAATGTCAGGACACATTGTTTGAGTTGTAAACATTTCGGACGAGTCCAGTGTTTACTTTACAATTACGTTTTATTTCATCAATATAGTTACTATTTTTTAATATTATTGAACAGTATCAGAACCAGAAAATTATTGAAAGAGTGTTGGTACTCTTCCGAGACACATTCCGCGGAAACTAAAAACAAATTCTAAGAGACCGTACGTCTAGTGTCAAGGACATAATGGCGATCTGAGAGAGATTTTAAGACATGTTCCGAGGAAACTTAGCGAATTCTAAAAGTGCTCAGGGCCAGTGATGTCCATATCCTCAGTGTGGTAAAGAGCGATTTTAATTTTTCCACACACTCTTCCTACCTCAACGAGTGCTCTTCTCTCTTGTTTATATTCAGCACCGTGTTTGTATGCGAATAGCGCATGTGATTGGAAAAAAATGATATTTTATTCACACAACACTCGATTGTTCTAGAGCGAGAAGAAGAACATTCAAATTCACGGAAGCAAATGCAGATAAATTCCCTGACGCGTGCGCCCAAGTGAATTCACTGGCGTGAGCTTTTCTACTAATATGCGGCAGTGATTGCAAATTAGCTTTCACGCTACCTAACAAAGGAAAAAAGAGAATGTTTCTTCCCGCTCCCTTTCTTCGGACATTTTCTACAACTCCGATGACTTTTTCACTATTAATCGCCCTAGCGAATCACAGAAAAAGCACTGGCGCGTCCTCACACAAGTGTACGTGACAGCGATCGCAGGCGAGAGCACGTGGGTGAAGACAGATGAGAGCACGTGAGAGCGGTCGTTTAAAAGAGAGAGTGATTGACTCACTCCAAGCCATTCCATCACAGGTGCACATTTTCACTCTGTCTGTTTACCATGGAATGAAAGAGCACTTTGCTTTATCTGCGGTGATCTATGGTTGTATCCTTTGTGAAGGTACAAATCTCACGCGACGGCCTAACATTAGTGCAAAATGCAATCTCTGCTCAGGACTAACGGGTGTCCACTAAATAATGAGAACGAAAAGAATGGGTCAGGAAAAAAAATACCAGTGAAGTTTTGTTCAAACTGATTTATTTTATTAAAAGGGTCAACTTAAATCTTCAAACTAAGTTTAGTGAATATTGTCATATGGTCCGTGGTCCGCCGTGCGGCGCAGCTTAGTCGTTATGCTGGAACATGACCGTTGGACGGCAGCCACATCGATTGCAGCTTTTGATCCTGTTGGTAAGTTGCTTGGTGTTCTTGGCCTTCCAATTATCCTTGTATACCATGGAGCTCAAAAGACCGAAGAAATCCTCGATAGGACGGCACTGTGGCAAATTTGTCGGATTCCGGTCTTTTGGGACATATGGTATATTTTGGCTCTCCAAAAACGTTAGCGTTTTTTTTTGCGTAGTGCGATGATGCCTTGTCCTGCCAAAACACGTATTTGCCATCCGAGTGATGTTGTTTAAGAAATGGGATGAGTATTTTCTGCAAACACTCTCTTTGGTACACCTCCTGGTTGATGGCCAAACCGCTTGGTTTGAACCACGGCTTCGAAATACCCTTATCGGATATTACGATGTATAACATAACCTTCGATTCAAATTTGTGCTTGAACTTATACATTACTTTTGGAGGAGTAGTAGATTTGTCCTTAGTGTAGAATCGGTCGTTTCCCGGTATCTGAGACTTCGAAAGAGGAAAGTAGCTTTCGTCGTCCAGAACGAAAGATTTTCCGCCGTAATTCCGAGTCATCCAGCGGCATTGGGATTTCACGGTTTGAATCTGCTCATCTGTGTACTCTGGGGATCTGGTTTTCTTTCTACACACTATTCCTTCTTTCTTTAGCGTCTTGCAGATGAGTGACTTCGAACAATGGAACTTTCGGGCTGCTTCCCGTTGACTTACCGAATCCTTGTTGTTGAACATGCTGCGCAGCGAGCGGAGCGTTTTCTCATTCATTATTTTCGCTGGACGGCCGCAACCTTTCTTCCGGGTTACTCTCATGCATGCCAGGATACGGTATACGGTGGATACCGGAACTTTTTCACGACAAAAATGGTCAACCGTGTATTTTTTTCCACGATCTTCGTTCGCTTGAAAGAATTGTACAACGCGCGCGCGCAGTTCTTCCTGTTTCGACGGCATGCTGAACACGACTGAACATGTTAGAGTGAAATAAGAGTGTATGAAAATTTTCTGAAGAGTGCAACAGATGAATGAATCCATCTAAAGTGACATTTCTATGCGGCCGTTTTTGTTCTGATGGAAAAGTATTGAAATCATTCTCATATTTTAGTGGACACCCGTTAGTTCGAAATAAAAATTAAAATACGTTCTTTAACATGTAGGGATTGTTTCGAGAGGACAGAAGCGAAATTTTGAAACTTATGGATCTTATGAGAAATATGAGACTAAGTTGTGAAAAAATTAAGACATATTACTGCACAAGAAAAAAAAACATTATTCATTAGTTAAATTCCATACTGACTTCCACATAATATTCATGTGCCACATATAAACAAATTCCAAACAAATCAGTCTCCAATTATTTGTGAATTGGAAAGTATGTGACTGTGTGACTAGGTTTTTAAGCGTACACATTTGAAGTATATGTCTTCATTGCCAAATTCCATCTGTGTGACACACATAAACAATATGCGGATTTTCTGTAGTGTACGAAGTTTATGCCAAGTTCTCGGAAATTTTGAGCAAATTCCGAGGAGGCTTAGGATTAGTTTGGAAATGTAACGCATGTTCCTAGAGAGATAACTATTTTTGTATAAAATTTACATGTCAGGTATCTTCGGCATTTTGATAGTTGACAACTTACACTATATGAATCTATATTAGATTTGGTTTAAGGATATAATATTAAAATGTTAGGGATCTGGAAATGTAAGTTTGAGATTCTTCATACTAATTCCCATACAAACTTTGAATAGCGTGTGCAAAGCCAAATTAAAACCAAATGTGTTCAAATTTTTTAGGGACTATCAGGACCCAAATTGGCGTCGATTAAGCCTAGGGGAGCAAAAATTTCAAAATGTGCATCAGCTTAAAGGGTGCCCACGATGAAATTGCCACACTATAAAATTGCTCTAACTTTTTAACCGTTGGGTAGAATTTAATGAAAATTTGGGTGGATTTAGTTCATAGTGCATCCTGCAAGTTTTAAAGTCCTGTGATCAAAACTCGCGGAAATGGAGTCGAAAGAACAGCTCGTGCGTGATAAAATCTTGCGCATTCATCACGAGAACAAGGATCTCTCGCATCGTTCCATCGCTAAAACGTTGGGAATCGCGAATTCCACGGTGTCGCGAGTGATTGAGCGGTTCGAGGAACGGTTGACCACCGATCGGAAGCCCAGAAGTGAAGGAAAAAGTATTCCGTACAACACCAAAAATCACAACCGCGTAGTTGGGGCCTTCAACCGAAATCCGAACGCCTCCGTTCGGGATGTGGCTAAGACTGCATCTAAGCCGAAGTTTTGTCAGAAGGCCAAAACTAAGGCTGGGCTTCGAACGTTCAAGGTACAAAAGGCCCCTAATCGCGACGAGAAGCAGAACAAGTCCGCCAAAACCCGTGCCAGGAAGTTGTACCTCAACATGCTGACGAAAGTTGAATGCTGCATCATGGACGACGAAACATATGTGAAGGCCGACTTCAAACAGATCCCCGGCAACCTGTTTTTCACGGCCAAGGATAAGTTCATCGTTCCGGAGCATGTCCGTACTCAGAAGATGTCCAAATTTGCGAAGAAATTCCTGGTTTGGCAAGCCATCTGCACGTGCGGGAAGCGGAGTGCACCTTTCGTGACCCAGGACACGATGAACGGACAGGTGTCCATAAAAGAGTGCCTCCAGAAGCGGCTGCTTCCTCTCCTGAAGGCCCACAACGTCCCAAAAATCTTCTGGCCGGATTTGGCCTCATGCCACTACTCCAAGGACGTGCTGAAGTGGTATGCGGACAATAAGTTCAATTTCGTGCCGAAAATGTTCAACCCTCCCAACACTCCGGAGCTCCGCCCCATCGAGAAGTACTGGGCGATTATGAAGCAGCACCTTCTTAAACGACCTAAGGTAGTGAAGACAGTCGAGGAACTGAAGAAAGTATGAGTTAACATGCAAAAAACGGTTGATTCACAGGTTGTGCAGAATATTATGGCCGGGGTTAAGGCCAAGGTGCGGGCATTTGCGTATGGACTGTAAATAAAATACGAGTAAAATGGTAAAATGAAGTTTAATAGTTATTTCTCAATCCCTGAAAATTTGATGGCAATCGGATGAAAACTCGAATTTTGCGAATCAATTTTGTGTGTGGCAATTTCATCGTGGACACCCTTTAATGGCTTAGCTTGCGCACAGTAGCATGGCAATCAATTTATCGCCAGATACGGCTAGGAATCCGGGTTTTAATTCTCCCCCTCATATATTCGATTATTTTGTTCGTTCTGGCAGTTCGTCTGGTATTCATTGTCTTGAACATGGACATACCCAATTACTTTGAACCGTTTCAAGGTACCGTGAATTCGGGTGAAATTGATCACTTTTGCCGATTTTTTTTGGAACACCGTTCGGTAGAAGAAAATTTTAGAAGGCAATTTAATTTTTAAATAAGTACTGTTGTATATAGTTTAACCACGTATGAAAAAATATTTTTAAAGCACAGCTAGTTGATTTCATTATAATACAAATATTCTATTCGGGGTGAAATTTATCACTTGGAAATCAAGACGACATTCAGGTTAAACTATGTTCTTTTGATTGATCTTAATTTATTTTTCCGTCGGTCTATTTTCGGTCCGAGTCCAAACACCAACACTAAGGAAATGACTTCACCTGGATCCTACAGATTGAATCCATCAACACATGGGCCGGAACTAACAGCTTTACACGTGATCACGTGCTGACTAGAATTGATTCAAGACCCTCTGGGGTGGGAAAGAATTGCGCTATCGGTAAATTCGTTCAATATTCAAATTACAATTTGAAAATTTATTAAACTATGATGTTTTCCTCAATAATTGAACTAAGCTATTTTTACTGAAATTTTTGGTTCTTGTTAATGTTCAATGAAAAGTCAGATAATAGTAGAATATAATAATAGTCATGTTACATGTTCTTTTAATACTCTCGTCTGCGTTTTTGAAAAGAAGTTTTATTCAAAAATTAAAGGTGTAAAAAAATTAAAAGTACCAAAATAAAAAAAAAACTATTCAACGAAAACATGGTAGTTAAAAGCCAATTCACTGCAATCATTGACTCAATTCTTATGCCGAACATAAAAGCCTTAGTTTTGTTAGGATTTAATTAAGTAGCAAAACTGATCAATTTCACCCCACCCTTTTGCAAATTTTCTTTTCAAAATTACTCCCACATGGCTCCTATGTTTGCTGATAAATGTAAACACACGGAGTCGCTTAATTAAACCGCTAAAAGAATACACCCAAAACAGGTCGCTGGAATAAATCAAGAGTGAAAAATTGTGACACCTATTGTGAGACACCCTGTATTAATGCGTGTGTTTGACAGGTTGCATTTCCCTGTGAGGAAGGTACTTTACCCTAGCCCTTTTTGGTTACAGACTCTACTAAAGTTTGGTCAAGCATAAATAAGAATTATATCCAGTTCGATTTGTGTGTCCCTTAGCTTGATCGGTAATTGCGCAGATATGAAGCAATGGAGGTGAGGTGCGATTCCCGGTCTGGTCTAGCTTATTTTCTAGATACATTTTTCGCCTCCCAGAGCATCGTATATGAAAGTACTTGTCACACAATCATGCTTATGCGAAAATGATATCTATACGACGCATTGCCCTTCGAGCATTTGTGCTTTCGGTATTTTGACATTCGACGTTTTGCCTTTCGACCTTTGTCACATAATATCGTTGTTGTAGTTAGTTCGTATTTACGTGACTTTTAGTCTTAGACTGGTTCGTCACACCAAGGAGATGATCTGTACCCTACATATCGAACGCATCAACATATGGGCCAGGACCAACGGTCTTACTTTCCTTCCAAATGGAGAAGTGATCGGGGATGTTACGTCTCAGAAAATCCCAACCAACCAATTGATACCAGACCAAGCGGGGTGAGAGGCAATCACGCTTACCACTACACCACCAGTGCCGTCACATAAAATCGTCTTCAAACCATGTATTATTATACTAACTCTAACACTTACACAAGTCAAACTTTTTTTTTTGAACCCACCGATAGAAAATAGTTCCATATACTAACCACATGTTGTTGGATTCACTTCCGTCTAGGTGGATGATGCAGCGTAACTGATTTTTCATTTTATTATTATTATATTTTTCAAAGGTACCACGTGTTTTCATATTTTACATGGAATAGCACGTTTGAAACAAGAATGTACACTCTGATTTTCATAGCATCGTAATAGTTACAACTTACTTACATTAAATCTATCCACAAAACCCGCTGTTCCCTTACACAATTTTTAGTTTTACCCATCCATGCCTTCCACACAACAATCCATATGGCATGTGAACACATTTCCTTTTATTTCCGAGCATCTCCCCCGTGGACTAGGTCACAAGAAGCGTCCTCAAGCTGCCATGGATAAACCTTGTTCCAGGGTTGCTTTTATTACCTCCCATATAAAATTATTATTCGAGGAAGTATGTTTCGGATAATATGTTCTGGTTGGTGATGTTTTGATATGTAAACACGAACAATTCGTCTTGAGGTTAATTCGAGAATTCGACTTTCAAAACAGTCATAATATTCTGAGTTTTATAATCTCATAACTAATTACAAGAAAAAAAAACTTTTCAACCCAACTTCGTGGCAGCAACCCTGACCAACTCATGTCAAACTTCAACGCTTGCCGTGCATCCCTGCAGCCGTGAACATCTTCCGTAAATCGTTGTCGTTGCGAGGCCAACAGCACCGCTCTCGATGCAGCTGGTCGCCGAGCAGCAGTAAAATGCTTTCACATCATATTGGAATCTCATTATTCTCGTCTTTACGGGTAGGTGTACCATTTCCTCTTTGCAGTAGTAGCCCGAGAAGCAAGCTAGTGCTGGTGGAATAGGTCACTTCCGCTTGCAATACCGTGCATTACTGTTTTGCTTCTATCCTTTGCAGCATCCGGAACCGGGGAGGTCGGGGTTCGGCGTTGTAAAGTGTTTAGTTTTAGTACGGTTACGCTTGAAAGGGTCAAGAGAGAAGCAGAGGCAATTTACTCACTTCCATGCTTTTAAAATTTAATGTTTCTTCTATGGGCAGCTCTGTCTCTCGGAACGTTATTCGATCGTGTATAGTGATTAAATTTGTATCCATACAGAATAATGCTGCACAGTGAGAACAAACTTATGATTCCTATAGTGTATTTTGAAGTGATGAATGAATCTCCTTATAAACATTAACAAGGATTAAACCGATTCCCTAGGCGGTAATAATCCATAACAAATGGGAAAACTTCTTCGGTTGTAATCAGCAATCATATCCCGGTGACGGTGGTTGTTATTGAAATACACGAAAAGGATGTTGAAGGGATAGGCACTTCTTTTCAAAGTGAGCTTGGCGATCCCCTGAAGGCAGATATCCATTATACAGCAGCCTTTTCTTTCAGAACGTCCTTGACCTTTCATATTCTCAAAACGGGGTCCCCTTATTCATGATGATGCTTTTTCCTTCCGTTCTTTTATAATTTATCACTTTCGTCGGAAAATTGTTCAAGCGACGATCGGTGGAACATCTTGAAATGATGGCAAGGTCCCTCGGTGATGATGGCAAGCGATGCGATGGAATGGAGAACAAAGAGGAAATCTCAGCTTTTTCTCGGGCGAGCTTAATTTCTTTATCAATTCATTCGACAGCCGCTTCTGGATGGGCGCAGAAGATTGAAGCAGTATCTGCCTTCCGTTCGCTAACTGTCTAGATAATTATTGTTCGTTGCTGTTGATTGAATTTGCTGATGCAAGGAGAAAAAAGAGGCAGTCAAATTTTAATGATTATGCGATGAGTTAGCGTTTACGTTCAGCGAAATCTAATGGTATCATCTGAATTTACCGTTCGGTTCATGAATGCAAATGTTTCTTTGTAATTAAACGTTGCTCGACGAACCATTTTTGTGTTTGGTAATTTGACAAATGTTAAGTTATTTTCAGCAGTTCAAATTCAGTTAGAAATAATAAATTTTGACGCAAAATCATGAAGAGTGTATCGATAAGTCACAACTTATCAATGTCAGGGTTTATGTTGTGGAGGGGAGAGGTTCAAGCACGGGTCAAATGGTGAATTTCAACAAGCGTGTTAAATCTCCCCTCATGTCATTATCAGTTATAGCTGGCATAAACAACGAAAAAGTTAGCAAGTTTTAGCACATAACAAAGCTGATTTGGGAGATCTTGCTTGAGTTTACATATAATTTCTCATTAATAAAATAAACAAATTATACTTGGTACCCGGATATTGCGGAATATAGGGAAATGAAATAGCGGATAGTCTGGCCAAGGAGGGCTCCGAAGCTGCGTTCACGTTCTGTTGAGTTGCAGATTGTTCTCTAAAGATGGAGTTTAAGCAGTGGGAAATACCACAGATACATCACGACAAGCAAAAAGATTCATAGTACCGAGTAAGAAAAACACTCTAAACCTACTTAAATTAAACAAAAATAAGCTGAGGGTGGTAACCGGTCTATTCACTGGCCACTACCCTAGTAGATACCACTTGAAAAATATGGGTAAACTTGAAAATTCGCGATGCCGATTTTACCAACTAGAAAGCGAAACTTCGGAACATTTGCTCTGTGATTGTAGTGTTTTATTCAGGAATCGGCTTCTAATTTTAGGAAAAGGGCTTCTACAAACCTATGAAGTCTGGCAATTAAGTTCCAGTAAGGTAAAAGACTTTAGTAGGCAAGTCAAACCTAACTGGGACAAAATTCAGGCTCAGACATTGCCCATGACATCGCAATCATGATGGGTAAACTGGTCTGCTAAATCAAATGGGTCATACCACAATATTCCTCTAATTGGTCGCAATGGTTTTTACCATTTTGGAGCTGGAGTTGAAGAAAGAATGGATGAAAGTGACCAAAAAAGTCGGCTCCACCATTGCACAAAATGAAATGAGGGGTCTTAAGGGAAAGGTGCGGGCTTTCAGCGAAGGAAAAGAAAAGGAATAAAGTATTTATGCCGAAATCCATATGTATTATGAATTTTTTTCAGAAGCAGATAATTTATCATCTCCATGCAAAGCGCTAGGAGCGGACAGTAATTTTATTGCTAGAACAAATAGACATGAAGAGAAAGCGTATTGATAGATCCGTAAGAGAACGGCAGGCTTTGAAATTGAATAGATGTAAGTTTGAAAACGAGCGGAGGGCATTTGAACGGTAGTATACGATCAGGCACATAACCCTTTGTCATACTACCCTATGCAGGATAGGCAAGGGGGGAAATCCAGTCAGTCAAGGGGGGAAATCCAGTCAGTCAAGGGGATTTCCCCCCTTGCCTATCCTGCATAGGGTAGTATGACAAAGGGTTATGTGCCTGATCGTATACTACCGTTCAAATGCCCTCCGCTCGTTTTCAAACTTACATCTATTCAATTTCAAAGCCTGCCGTTCTCTTACGGATCTATCAATACGCTTTCTCTTCATGTCTATTTGTTCTAGCAATAAAATTACTGTCCACTCCTAGCGCTTTGCATGGAGATGATAAATTATCTGCTTCTGAAAAAAAATCATCAAAGATCGTTACTTCCGCGCTGGGGAGAATACAAAAATAACAATCAAAAGTGCATATGTATTAGTTTATTCCCTGAAAGTTTCAAGAAAATCCGACTAAAAAAATATTTTTTGGCGAACACTTTTGTCTGGTGCAGGTGCGAGTACAGGCAAGAAAGGACTTAGATTGCTGCATGGTATATTTAACAACAAGGACTTGAATTGTCAATCTGATGCAACAAAATGTTCAAGACTAAAGATTGTATTCGATGAAATTTGGACACATAAAATAGGTCACCAAAAATTTTTCCTGAGCCCGATTCTTTTCAAACTTTCTGGAAATAAAGTACTACTAAATGGTTAAGTTTTGACATCATTGGTACAAAAACTACATTATTATCTTTGTACCAGTCTAAGACGGGCCGGGCATAGTGGCAAGATGCCAAACCCGCCAAAACAGTGTCGGGCCATCATGAGATCTCAAGAAGGGCAGAAGTCGTTTTTGGAGGCATTCGTCCTTGTAGATTTGTCCGTTGACGGTCCCAGAGGTGATGAAGGGCTGACTCATTTTGCAACATCCGCAGATCGCTTGCCAGACAAGGAATTTTTTGGCGAATTTCGACAGTTTCTTCTTCCGTACACTCTCCGGAACGGCCAACTTTAGAGGTGGCGACGTAGTGTTCCTGTCCTGGCATTTGTTTGGTGTCGGCATTAATGTAGGTCTCATCGTCCATCACAATGCAGAACGGTTTTGTGAGCCACTCCCTGTACAGTTTTCTTGCACGAATTTTGGCCACCGAGTTCTGTTTATCGCTCCGGTTCGGTGCCTTCTGGACCTTGTACACATGAAATCCAGAACGTTTCATTGTTTTCTGCACAAAACAAACTGAAACGTTCGCCTTTTTCGCAACATCCCTGATCGAAATGTTGGGATAACGCTTAAATTGGTTCAATACCATCCTGGCCTTCTCCGGATTTGATGTGCCACGTTTTTTGCCACTACCATTTTTCCGCTTGGTTGTCTTACGGTCCTTGAACGTTTTGATCACATGAGATACGGTTGAATGTGCGAATCCGAGCTGTTTTCCGATCCATCGATGAGAAGCGTTTGGGTTTTCGAAGTGAGTGCCCAAAATTTGTTGGCGCACTATTTCTTCATTCGAAGCCATCACTGAAATCACTCGATCGATTTTCACGAAACTCATTACACAATTTACACAACACAATGAAATACATTCAGTTAAACTTTTAATAATTTTTACCTACACGCTAAAAAGTTACGAATAATTGCGTGTGTCCAAATTTAATCGAATACAGTCTTTACGCAACTTTACATCTGCAAGGCGTTAAAGAAGATAGGAAAAGTCTGCTGCAAGGAATTAAGAGCACCAGAATACACAAAGCGACCGATATCAACCACAAAATCCCAAAATTATGCCGGAAAATGTTTCCTTTTGGATGATGAAAGCTACTTCCTCAAAGACCCACATCCCAGGATCGATGTTATTCTGATAACAGTTCTACTGCATCTCCGAACGTGAAATATATGTTTAAGCATAAGTTTGAGCTGAAAATGATGCTTCATATTGCCAAATCTGAGAGAGGATTTTCCAACCAAGCCCAGTGGTTTGGCTGTTAATGAAGAAGTGTACAAAAATCAATCTTTGAAGAAAATATTGAATCCAACTCTTCAATCATATCATGTAGATGGAAATTTAGTGTTTTTGACGGATAAAGCGTTCTCGAATTATACGAGAAAAACACAAGCCCTCTTGGAAAGCCAAAACATCCCGTACGTACCAAAAAACCGCAATCCAACAAATTTACCCCAGTGTGCCCAACAATTTATAGAATCAAAAGATGCGCTAAACCTTTTAAGAAGCTGTATAACGCTCCTGTTCCAACATCAGGACAACGTTTCGTCCAACAGCTGATGACGGGCCGTATTCAAAAGTTCATTATTTTTTTTAAAGTAAAGAGACGTGCCTTCAAAGTATATCAATCAGTGTTCCTTTCTATAAACAAGTCTTTTTTTATGGCCCTTAAAGAAAAAAATTATTTGTTAGTCATACCCCGTTAGGTCTACAGACAATATAAGCTTGTACGAATCAGCTACGAAAAATCCTATGGCGTTATTCACTTAATGTGAAGAATTATCTTAAATTTAACCGCTTCGTTAGGGTGGTTCATAGCAATAGGCTACCTTTATTTGTAATATAATTTTGAAGAGTCAAGCAAACGTGCACTCAGAATTTTGCTTTGATTATTCATTTACGAGGGAGAACACGTTCACTTGTAGCATTTTAAATTTTATATTGCCTCATTTTTGAGAGGAACTAAAAGTTTCGCAAGACATCTGACAACCTTTTTGGTGATCAGGTTGAACATTTTCCGGGCAGCTGAGTCGTACTACTAGCAAATATTTTGAATACACTTCATGATTCATGTTTGAAGGCATGTTGATATTGTAATTAAAATCCCATGGTTGCTAAAATTTTAGCCGATGGTTTTGAAAAAATAATATATCAAGCTCTGGAACAAGTTCTAGCTCTTAAGTTGTAGAACGAATGCGTACAAAACAATCGATAAGCCGAAGATCGTTGGAATACCTCCTGATTAACCCCCCACATTGCTTTACTATATCTTTGGTGTAGCATTTTTAAAGCTTGTCCGCGTTAAATTTCGAACGCTAAGCCTGCAAAAAAATAGACAAAATTCAACCAAACTGATTGTTTATTTTAGTATAATAGAGCTAACAGTAAAAACAGTTAATTAAGATGTTAATACTTCTTTCTGTAAAATTCTCGCATTTTCTGTGGTACACTCGACATCAGATCCCGTATAGTATCCTCAGCTACTATCTAGCGGATCCCATTTGCTTTCATCTTTCCAGCGTTTTTTCGCATTGTGGTATAAAAAGTCAGACCCGGAAACTGTTGGTAAGCTCCTTAGCAAGATTTTTTGCTGTGAAATTTATTATAAGCTAGCTATTTTCAAGTTTGTCAGACAGTTGGTTGAACATGTATAGTGTATCGGGACAAATAACCAAAACATACCTAATTGAAGTTTACCGTGTATAACGAACTACCGATTGTTTTATTAAATACTAGCTGAATCCGGTACGAGCCTTGCTACACTTGCATCCAAATAAATTAAAATTTAATAGAAGAGGTGCTTCTATGTTTTTTTAGGAATAAATTTTGATGAAGTTTGTCAGAAGCAAATAATTTCTCATCTCCATGCGAATCCTTTCAATCATACTAGCGGGGATCAGTATTTGCACCACTCACCGTCGTTCTCTCCGAGATCTATAAGTAATAAAGGGTGTATTCGATAAAAATGGCACACACATATATACTCATCAAAATTAAACTGATTATCGGATTTTCTTGAAATTTTCAGGGAATGAAGAACTACTAATGAGTTTTGATTTACAACATTTGTTTTATTCAATTTCGTCTCCCATCCCGAATGCCCGCACCTTCCTTTTCACTCCACCCATCAAATTTTGTACAACCGATTTTCCCAGTGTTTTTGTTGTTTTTACCCAAATTTTCTTCAATTTTAGCTCTGTTTTTATAGTTTTGGGATGTTTGCGAAGTTCCGTTTTCATAATTGCCCAGAATTTTTCAATTGGACGAAGTTCCGGTGAATTTGGTGGGTTCATATCCTTTGGCACAAAATTGACTCCGTTGGCTCAGTACCACTCCAATACGTTTCGAGCGTAGTGGCAGGATGCTAGATCAGGCCAAAACAGAGTTGATCCTTTGTGCTTCTTAATGAATGGCAAGAGACGCTTCTTAAGGCACTCTTCCGTGTAAATCGCACCGTTTATTGTTCCGGAAGTGATGAAGGAGCACTTATTTCACCACATCCGCAAATCGCCTGCCAGATTAGAAACTTCATTGCAAATTTCGATAGTTTCTTCTTTCGAACATCCTCCGGAACATCGAACTTCGACTTGGCAACGAAATATTCTTGCCCAGGAAGTTGACGGAAGTCGGCCTTGACGTATGTTTCGTCATCCATCGCGATGCAACCGGATTTGGTGAGCAGCTTCGTGTAAAGTTTCCGGGCGCGGGTTTTCGCAGTGATGTTTTGTTTTTCATTCCGGTTTGGGGCTTTTTGCACTTTGTAAACATGTAACCCAGCACGCTTCATGGTTTTCTGCACAAAACCGACTGACACCTTAGACTTTTTAGCGACATCTCGAATTGACATGTTTGGACGGTTCTTGAATTGTTGTACGACTTTCCTGGCCATTTTACTGTCCATTGGAACACTTTTACGACCACTCGCTTCCTTCCTTTGGACACTCAGACGCTCCTTGAAGGTTCTTATTACACGAGACACAGTTGTATTTGCAATTCCAAGCCTTTTAACAATCCACCGGTGGGACGCCCCTGGATTTTGATTGTGAGTGCACAAAATTTTCTCACGGACAATTTCTTGTTTCGACGACATGACTGGAACTACTGAATGTATAACTATGAAACTTGGCAGATGTAAATAATACACTATGGATAAAATCTACTCAAATTTCTACGATTCAAAAGTTACAGAAGATTTTCTGTGTGCCATTTTTATCGAATACACCCTTTAGTATGACGAGAAGAACAAATGTGTGAATTAGTCGGTACATGCTAAAAATAAACCCAACAGCGGGAGATAACTTCTCACCCGTGTTAGGCAGTATTGGGAGAGGGACAAATCGCTAGAACCAGATAAAAGCAATAGGTAGTATAAGAGCGCGATCGGTTGCATAACTTTTTACCAGTCAAGTGGATATCCTCCTCCTTTCCTACCCTGCATTCGGATACTACCGTTCAATGACCTCCGCTCGTTTTCAAACTTGTATCTTTCAATTTCAAAGCCTGCCGTTGCCCTATACGGAACTATCAATACACTTTCTCTTCATTTCTACTCGTTCTCCCAACCGTCCACTCCTAGCGCATCGCATGGAGATGAGAATATAGGAGAATACAAAAAACAACAATCAAAGTGGATAAATTTGTTTTTTTGTCTGATAATTCACATATTTGGTTTATATTTGTTTTGTATGAGACCACCCTCCTAACAAAGGAAAGGGGGGGTCTCTAACCACAGTAGAAGAATTTCTTATCTTCAAAATCTCCCCATGCCAAATTTGATTCCATTTGCTTGATTAGTTCTCGAGTTATGCTGAAACTTCTGTTTAGTTTCTATGAGAGCATCCCCTTATAGAGAGGGGGAGTCTTCTCAATTCATCATAAAAACATGTTTTGCCTTTAAAAACTCCTACATGCAAAATTTCGTTTCTTTTGCTTGATTAGTTCTTGAGTTCTGCAGACATATGTGCTCCATGTGTAGGGAAGCCACTCTTTCCGGAAGAGGGGGGGATCTCAAACTATCATATCTTCTCCGGCCACAAAACCTCTTCTCATCGATGGGTCGGAAAACAGCTCGGAATCGCACATTCAACCGTATCTCATGTGATCAAAACGTTCAAGGACCATAAGACAACCAAGCGGAAAAATGGTAGTGGCCAAAAACGTGGCACATCAAATCCGGAGAAGGCCAGGATGGTATTGAACCAATTTAAGCGTTATCCCAACATTTCGATCAGGGATGTTGCGAAAAAGGCGAAAATTTTAGTTTGTTTTGTGTAGAAAACAATGAAACGTTCTGGATTACATGTGTACAAGGTCCAGAAGGCACCGAACCGGAGCGATAAACAGATCTCGGTGGCCAAAACTCGTGCAAGAAAACTGTACAGGGAGTGGCTCACAAAACCGTTCTGCATTGTGATGGACGATAAGACCTACATTAAAGCCGACACCAAACAAATGCCAGGACAGGAACACTACGTCGCCACCTCTAAGTTGGCCGTTCCGGAGAGGTTACGGAAGAAGAAACTGTTGAAATTCGCCAAAAAATTCCTTGTCAAAATGAGTCAGCCCTTCATCACCTCTGGGACCGTCAACGGACAAATCTACAAGGACGAATGCCTTCAAAAACGACTTCTGTCCTTCTTGAGATCTCACGATGACCCGACACTGTTTTGGCCGGATTTGGCATCTTGTCACTATGCCCGGCCCGTCTTAGACTGATACAAAGATAATAATGTAGTTTTTGTACCAAAAGACGTCAACCCTCCAAACACTCAGGAACTTCGCCCAATTGAAAAATTTTGGGCAATCATAAAGGCAAAGCTCGTTAAAACTCCAAAACTGATAGAAAATGAACTTGAACTAAAGAAAGTGTGGTTAAAATTAAGTAAGCAAGTCGGTCCTCTCATTGCCCAAAATTTGATGACAGGGGACAGGGGTCGCAAAGGTGCGGGCATTTGTGTTGGGAGAAGAGGTTCAATAAACCAATGATGTCAAAACTTAACCATTTAGTAGTACTTTATTTCCAGAAAGTTTGAAAAGAATCGGGCTCAAGGAAAATTTTTGGTGACCTATTTTGTGTGTCCAAATTTCATCGAATACAGTCTTTAACAGTACAAAAAACTATCCATATCATTTTGATTTTTTAAACATTTGAATAAATTCCAGTTCACGTTGAAAATACCGAAAACTAGTTAAAATTACTGGGGTGGTGTACTTTGTTTTACATACTCTTGTTGAAGTTTGCATGTATTAGTTTTGACTCAAATGAATGAATCTAACATTCCGAAAAGACACCTTTTAAGCTTTAACCTTTTTCAACCTCACAACAGTATAACCACTCAGAACGAGAGTCTCAAAAACCAGAAACAGACAACGACAACTTTTGTTTTTCAACTCATTATTTATTTCAAAACTACATCAAGTTTTATTTAGTAATACTTAATTTGCTTATTCTATTCAAGTAGGTAACAATGCCTCTATATGTATATCAAAGTATTGCAATCCTATCATATCCTGCTATTCCGCCGCAAAGTGTAAACTAGTTCAGTAAAATATCTGCCCCGAAATAATTAGTACAGATAGCCAACTATTTTCCCACTCTGCACACTGACTGCCTAACCTAGTGAACATCATCAAACATTTGTTAACTGGCATCGCTCTATTAACTCCTCACGTGGTTATTATGCGCAGCAATGGTTTTGAGGGCAGTCCTCTATTGCACCACAATTTTACTTTCAGCCACTGTTTCACCAAAATATGTTGACCGAACTGCGACGCCCCCATGATTCCCACCCAAATGCGGCTGTGGTTGGTTGTCTGTATAGCATAATTAATAACACCATCAGATAAATTTTCACTCCTTTCCACGACTGCATGTAAATTAAATAAATTTGCTTTTGTAATTATTTGTTACGCACGTTCTCCTTTTCATGCCAAAATATGGTCTGATCACAAAAAGTCGAAACACCGGACGAAGTTCTAACGTTTGTTATAAACATTTTCATGGTAGGTTTGGTCATTGCGATATACTGAAATAATTCGGTGGTTATAGAACAATGTAAAACAACATTATTTGGTGACACAGAATCAAAGCATTGCTTTCCCAATTCAGTTCGGTTCGGTCTGTTGAACGTGATTGAATGGGTACCAACCAAAAATGAACAATTAAGTCATCTTCATGGCTTTTCAGAGTTTGTTTCCGGCGCTTGTTTCAATTCTCGTCACGTTTATGCATATACCCGACGATCACCACTCTATGCAACCACAACGTGTAAATCCACCTGAGGGTGGCGGTGCCCGAGAAACCCAGTTCACACTGCCTAAGTTCAGTCATTAACGGCTGCACCGCTCGCTGCTCTGATCTTGAAGTCACGATCTACCACTTCTTAAGCATGAATCGAATACACGCGAGGTGGTCGTTCAAAAGCAAGCCGATCTCCTGCGCCAACAGTAGCTCTGCTTAGGTAGTTAAAGTCTGCAAACATAATGATGGTCATGACGACGGACGGCTTTTGAAGGTCTTAATGCTGAAGATATGGCGTCCATGACCTTAGGTTACAGCGTGATCTACCAGTTTAAATTTAAGTAGAATTGTTGTCTTCCGTCCGTTGTATGTAGCATCAATGTTAGGAAGCGGTTCGCGTCCAGTTTATGAGCATAAATATTTATGATACTGCCATGGCCATTCATTCAATCGTTCACTTACTCAAATATAAACTAGACGTAAACATTCCGCAAACGTCATGCACAGGCACGGGTGAAATTTCTTTCCTCTCCCTGTTATGCTGTGTTGGATTGGAAGAAAAAGCTCTTTAAAAGAGTGCACACCATTTTACGACCATACCAGAAGTGAAGAAAGTTGAGTTTGTTTATGGAATGTGGGCCATAAAAAGCATTGAAAATAGCCGCACAGATAGACTTGCGGGGTACCTAATTATGTAACACGACGTTAAACTTTGTGGTAATAACAAAAAGTTTCACTAAACATGAGGAACAGACTCAATTTTATCGCTACCGGCGTTACACTCGTTGATATTTCTGAGTGTAGATTGAATTTGATGACCGGAAAAGGTTCAACAAAGTTATAGCGCTTTTTTGTTGGGTTTATGTGCAAGGGCAGTTGAATCAGAAGTATTTTCAATGGTGTTGTCTGGTGTTGTTTCAATATTTTCTTCGGTGGAAAATTCCAAAAATTGCCAGAGGTTTTATAAATTAATTCGGATGGCTGCCAAACTTCACCCCCGTAATAACTGTACCCTGTTTAAAGTGCTTATGAAACCGCTTTGGTATAGGCATAAAGTTAGTGGTTAGCATCATCTCACGCTGTTGTTGTATCTGAAATTGGCGTATGGAGAAGAAAAATGAACCGTAAGCTTATGCTCAGCTTACGGTGAATACGATGCCCAGCTTGAAAGCGTATAATGGGTGTGACATGAAAGAATTCCCTACACCAGTTCCCCAAAAATTGAGTTTGCCTCGAATCTGGCGAAGAAACGCGTAGACGTTTAGACCAAGGGGAGCAATTCAACTGTGTAAAAGGAACTGAAACATTGTAACCAAGTTGTTGTCCTAAAAATACGTTGGACCAGGATTATCAACTAACTGGTCACTGACATAGTCCAGGGCTGTTAAAACAGTCGCGAATATCACAATTCTTGGGGATTCAGTCGCGATAATCGCTGATTAATTTTATGGTTTTGTGAAAATTGTGCCTTGATGGAAGAATAAACAATTAACATTAACAAGTCATGTGAATTGATTATCCAAGTCCTTTCACTGATCATCCTAATACTACAATTTTCTTCATGAAATTGATATTTGCATTAAGCGATTATTTATGTAAATGAACCACTTTTTTCAATAAAACTGTCTTGAGCTAAGAAATCATTACTCCCAAAAAATGTTTATGTTTATGAGAACTTTGTCAGTAAACTTCAATAAAAATCTCGAAGCGAACGTTAAACTTAAAGCTTAGAAGTTTTCTGAAATGCAATTCAATCTTATTTTTCTTTTAAAAATCTGCTTTTTCATGTTTTTGCCCGACGCCGATGTTAATAGATCAAGCAGTAGTAAAAGCTGATGTTTCTGTACGTTTTTACTGTGCCCGATTCAGTTGAACTCAAACAGAGAATAAATCTCAAAAATTTACTAGGAACTTGGAACTGCTCATTTCGACTTATTTTGGTCTAAATGAGCATAAATGTGTTTTTTTTTGTAAGGGAATGGTCTACTATTTGATATGCTTTAACTGTTTGAATAAATGCTTACCTTACCTTAGCAATCAGACCAAAGCCAGTGTAGCTTCTGCTGTACACATAAGTTGTCTCCATTGTACTCTGTCCATGGCTGTAGGAGAGAGCCTCGCTGTCTGTGGAGAGTATGCAGGTCGCCTTCTACTTGATCGATCCAGCTTGCTCCATACGCGCCTCTTTTTCTTGCACCCGTCGGTTCGTTTTCGAGAACCACAGTAGGCAAGATTGCCATCCATAATGCGCTTTTGTATTTTTCTGCTGGTGTCGTTATCGGCGGTCACCAATGAGCCCAGATACACGAATTTGTCTACGACCTTGATTTCATCACCGTCGACCTTAACTCGTGGTTGGAGCCTCTTACGTTCATGTATTTTGTTTTCAACGCATAAATCACAAGCCCAATCCTAAAGGGTGTCCACGATGAAATTGCCACACTATGAAATTGCTCTAACTTTTTAACCGTTGGGTAGAATTTAATGAAAATTTGGGTGGATTTAGTTCATAGTGCATTATTTACATCCTGCAAGTTTTAGTCCTGTGATCAAAACTCGCGGAAATGGAGTCGAAAGAACAGCTCGTGCGTTATAAAATCTTGCGCATTCATCACGAGAACAAGGATCTCTCGCATCGTTCCATCGCTAAAACGTTGGGAATCGCGAATTCCACGGTGTCGCGAGTGATTAAGCGGTTCGAGGAACGGTTGACCACCGATCGGAAGCCCAGAAGTGAAGGAAAAAGTATTCCGTACAACACCAAAAATCACAACCACGTAGTTGGGGCCTTCAACCGAAATCCGAACGCCTCCGTTCGGGATGTGGCTAACAGCGCTACTTAGCCGAAGTTTTGTCCAGAAGGCCAAAACTAAGGCTGGGCTTCGAACGTCCAAGGTACAAAAGGCCCTAATCGCGACGAGAAGCAGAACAAGTCCGCCAAAACCCGTGCCAGGAAGTTGTACCTCAACATGCTGACGAAAGTTGAATGCTGCATCAGCGTACGACGAAACATATGTGAAGGCCGACTTCAAACAGATCCCCGGCAACCTGTTTTTCACGTCCAAGGATAAGTTCAGCGTTCCGGAGCATGTCCGCACTCAGAAGATGTCCAAATTTGCGAAGAAATTCCTGGTTTGGCAAGCCATCTGCACGTGCGGGAAGCGGAGTGCAACTTTCGTGACCCAGGACACGATGAACGGACAGGTGTACATAAAAGAGTGCCTCCAGAAGCGGCTGCTTCCTCTCCTGAAGGCCCACAACGTCCCAACAATCTTCTGGCCGGATTTGGCCTCATGCCACTACTCCAAGGACGTGCTGAGGTGGTATGCGGACAATAAGGTCAATTTCGTGCCGAAAATGTTCAACCCTCCCAACAGGGTTGCGGTTTATCATTTTTGACTCAGGCATATTCATTTGCCAATATCTCCTTTCAGATGGTCGATTTGATAATATGATGTATGATGAACTTGTAGTGCATGAGTAGACCTACAACTTTGTCTAACAATACATTGCTCTAACTCCTATATCTTCGACATGAGAGCGTATATTCACAGTGATCTTCACGATGATAATCGCGTGATCTTCACCGCGAATATCACCGCGAAGATCACTGCGAATATACGCTCTTATTCCTCAGATATAAGAGATAGAGCTATGTATTGTTAGACCAAGTTGTAGGTCTACTCAAGCACCATAAGTTCATCATACATTATATTTTGAAATTGAGCTTCTGAGAAGAGCTATCGGCAAATGAATATGGATAAGGCAAAAATGATAAGCCGCAACCTTGCCTCCCAACACTCCGGAGCTCCGCTCCATCGAGAAGTACTGGGCGATTATGAAGCAGCACCTTCTTAAACGACCTAAGGTAGTGAAGACAGTCGAGGAACTGAAGAAAGTATGGTTTTACATGCAAAAAACGGTTGATTCACAGGTTGTGCAGAATCTTATGGCCGGGGTTAAGGCCAAGGTGCGGGCATTTGCGTATGGACTGTAAATAAAATACGAGTAATACGGTAAAATGAAGTTTAATAGTTATTTCTCAATCCCTGAAAATTTGATGGCAATCGGATGAAAACTCGAATTTTGCGAATCAATTTTGTGTGTGGCAATTTCATCGTGGACACCCTTACCAGATCCAGCCTTAAGTCTAATGTACGTTTCCACCATCAACTCAAAGTTAAGTGCCACGATATCAACGTCATCGGCGAAGCCATATAGTTGGAGACACTTCCTGAAGATCGTGCCTCGCTTGTCTATTCCAGCTCTTCGAATTACACCCCCAATGCAATGTTAAACAACAAACACCATCATCTTGCCGTAACCATCTTCGAGATTCGAAGGGATTTGAGAGTGTCCTGATACTCGGACGGCACACATCACTCGATCCATCGTGGCTTTGATCAACCGCGTCAGTTTTTTCCGGAAATCCATATTCTTGCATAATCTGCCATAGCTGATTGAGTATTTAGATCTAGAATCTAGAATTGATTCGAAGAAATATGTTCATTTTATTTTATCCTGGCCAAACATTTACGGAAATTCTTTGGATTGTGGACACACCTGAATAAAAGCACCCGGAACAAAAATAAAGAATACCTGAAACACGAAATTGGAACAAAACCTCTTAAAATTTGAGCATTGCATGTTATCCATCATCAGTGAAAAAACTACTGATATGACCAGTAAATTACAAACAGTGAAATATCAGCTTCGGCTGACTAGCACTTATTTATGAGTTATCGTTGACTTTTCGGATCTTTGCTTTTCCTTTACGGGAGTTTGCCTCGAGCAACGTCTGTGCACGGTTGTGTCGATGCTTTGTTGCGCACTCAGGCAAAGCGCTTCAACTGTTGTTTGGTAGCGCGAGTGATCGAGTGAGTACAGAAGAGTACAGAAAAGAACAATAAAACTGCTTCTTGGTGAGATTTGATTGTGCGGTGGGTCTGGCCCTGTTCCACCGGTCCGATTGGTTCACCATACTCGGTGTATTACCATAGCTATGGCTTGAGTCATTTAATATCGGAACGCACTGTTTAATTTACTGCAGCTCTCCTAGTAGTCGGTTCTGGAATGTTTTGATAGAAGGTTGTTTTGAGTATGTTTCCTCTTTCAGTGCTGAAATGTTGATTTGTTTCAAAGAAGTTATGCTTGATGGAAGCCGTACACCAAAAACTAATTTTGACGAAAATTCGACGCGGGTCAGTTTAGAAAATCGCGAAGTTGTTGAAATTGAATCGGCCGTATGCAGCGTTCTCAAACAATTTCGTGAGCGACAGGATCATAGTAAACATCGTAGTGGAACTAAGGATCGGAAGTTTCATTTGAAGCTGTTGAGAATGATTAGGGCAAACGCAGAGCTGTCGGATTATGATATTGCCAAAAAATTAAATGCCAGCAAAACCACCGTCACCGTCTATAAAGAAACTGGTTGAGTTGATGTCCCTAACAAGTTCAAATCTCGCTCTTCCAATAAATTCGCAAGAAATCCTATGATCTGACAAAGTCTTTCCAGCTGCGCGCAAAAACCCAGGATTCGTGATAAATGAGATTTAGGATTCCGAAATGCACAAGAAGGACTGCCTGAAAATTCTTCCATGCATTATAGCTCACAATGGACCTGTACATGTTTGGCCTGATTTGGAATGTTGCCATTACAGCGTTGAAGTAAGTACACTAAGGTTTTTTTTTGCACGGTTTTTTTACACGGGTTGTTTTCGGCGATAACTCCAGAACGGAACAACTTATCAACTAACTGTAGTTTCGAGTCTTGAACGCCGGCGCAACCTCCGAACCAAGGTTGCTAGAGAATATTCCTTATTGCGATGAACTCAGTGTTTGAACGCATCACCGAAAACATACACATCCTAGTGTACGCTGACGATATAACCTTTGTTGTATTTGGTAAATACACGAGGGCAGTCAGAGGCAGAATTCCAACAGCAGTGGATAATGCGATTGGCAGGGCAGAAAGGCCTGGGTTTAAGATTTCCTCAAGAAGTCCAAGACCATGAACCAAGGTTACCTCACGTTTGTATCGACGAGCTTGAGGTCAAGACAGAACGGGAAATGACCTCGGACCTCAATTATAACTTCCTATTGGTGGAATGTGGTTAGGTCCCCTTGGCAAATGTTGTAACTGTAGACATGACTATCAAAGCCACGAGGTTATTACAAAGGGACCCCACTCTCGATTACAGACCTACCGTCTGTAAAGCAAATGAGTGGGTGGTGACGAGACCTAACGGGAGTATTGACTCCCACGTTGTATCAGCTCCTTAGGCTGTGATAACGGGCATGGGACTCTACGCGCCCGAGAGTAAATTGTCGCATCCGGCAGTTATGTGGAGCAAAGGCAAGGGTAGCGAAAGTGGCCTATGCTGAAATTGCCTCTACATATGAAGGCTCTGAACCTGCTCTTTACAGACGGCTCGTTAATAGAGGAAGAGATTGGTTACGGGGTATCTGGGAGGGCCATAAGCCGTCTGGCGGTATCCTCTCTGCTGAGGCCTATGCGCTCTTGCAGGCATTTACGTTGTCGAATGGGACTCAGATTGTTGTGTTCTCCGACTCTGCGAGTTGGCTGTCTGCCCTTGAGCATGGGCAGGTGGTACACTCGTGACTGTTGGAGGTAAAACGGTTTGCTAACGTAACCTTTGTCTGGGTATCTGGACACGCAGGTATACCTGGTAATGAGGCTGCTGATAAACTAGCAAATCAGGGTCGTCATGTTCCAGCTGGGGGACCCAGCTGTCCCCTACAGCAACGCTACCCGCTGGATGAAGCAGACCTCCCTATGCGCGTGGTATAACAACCGAGAAACGTTCTACGTCGCATTGAAGAATACTACGCAAGAGTGGAACGATATGCACTACCCTCGAGACTAGAAGATTCTGACTCGGCTGAGGATAGGACATACATTCGACTTACTCACGGGCCTCGAATCAACGGTAGTAAGGCATACGGCCAAGGATGCGGAGCGGAATAAGATGTCAATCATCTATTAGTGGAGTGCCCTGCTAAGGCACAATAGAGGGTTGATACGAGAGTTAGCAAGCACAACACGTGAGGTATTGTATAACGACCATAGTACAGAACTATCTGTACTGAAGTACCTAAAGGCGTTGGACTGAAATGAACTTCAAAAGAATGTAATGACTACTGACCACAGTCAAAGACCTCCAAACGGCCTGTAAAGAGGGTCAATGATGCTATATCGAACGTCTTGTAGGTTTCGAAGAGGGATAAATGGGAAAAGAGCGAAAAATAAGGAATTAGATGAACTGGGGAGCACGCTATTCCGCTCAGGTGCTTGCGGTCCTTATGTTGTCTCAAATGAACTAAAACGTTAATAGCAAACGAATAGTTCATAGAGACGTTAATAAAATGACTCAAACTTTAGAATCAAGTAAACCACTAGTACACACTTTGTGAGTGGCCCCAACAGCAACCTTAGAACTGGTAAAAATTGGGAATGGGATCAAATGGGAAATCGATAGTAATATTTAAATATTTTAGAACTAGATGTCGCGTGAATTCAGAATATCATTTAGCAAAACAAATCCTGCTGCCACATAACCAATTGATTTAAAACAGAGTGCAGAGGATTTCTCGGCTTCCAATAAAGCGAGGATCCTACCCTTTCCTAAGTTGACCTGCATTCAATCGGGGTCGGCGCCGGCATAGTGATTCCATTCCATACAAAAGACGAAAAAAAAGTCTAAAATATGGATTTTTACATAGCTACGGCGTTTCCAAGTAATTTTGTGCCACTGATTTCAAATATCTTATCTAAATTGTCGTATTTCGCAACACTTTTGAGATATGGCACTTTATGGCCTCCTGAGTATCTGGAACATCCGAAAAAATGGTAAATTCATTAGTCTCGTCCTAAAGCAATACAATTCGTATCAAAACCATGTTGTGCATAAAACATAAGAAGCTAAAGCGGTGTGGAGTACAATGTACGGCTCTGTGTGGCCGTGCATGGTCTCCTGGAAGTTCCGGAGCATCCGTAAAATTTCATAATTCAGCAATTCGAAACCAAAAAAAGAAGAGGACCTTAGAATTCTGCAATATTTAGTATGTTTGTTCCTTTTCGAATTGAATGAACCGATTTTTTTAATTTTGTCATAAGAATGTTCCATTTTTGAATATGGTGGTTCAAAAACCAATTTTTGATAATATATATTTCTCAAAGAATTATAACTTTTGAACCATTACCTCGAAATTGTAATCAAAATGGCAATGACTTCACATTTCCGAGTACGGTTTTCCTCCTTACTTTTTTTCATGATGAAAAAGGAAGAACAAATTCTGAAACTTATTTTACCTCGTAAATTGTTGTCCGATGATTCCAATGAGCAATCGGTGACCAATATGTTAATTTCACTGTCTGAAACCATCATTTCCATTCGACATGGAAATGATTCAACCACATTCGCTTCGAATTTGCTTACAACACAATTTGTCAACAAAATTGTTTTTGTTTTCGATACCGCCCACCGAAAAGCCTTGTCGCCCAGTCGAACAATTGGTCCGTAAAATAATGCTGCT
>JASCZW010003549.1:0-34899 GCA_034211315.2 Aedes japonicus
AAACTAACATACACACACAATTTTCTGAACCCTAGCAATTAGTGACTAACATAAAAAACGCCTCAAAGCACATGTGTTCGTTTCTAGTGACACATTAAAATCATACACATGGTAGCTAACCTGTTAAAAACACGGGACATGCATCGCATGGGTTCATTGAAGCCATAATTTGTTCGTGCAGGAGGACAGCTTAAAAACAGATGTGTTCGGAGCAGTTTCGGCGACGAATGTTTATATCCAGCAGGCTCCAGTGGCGATGCACAATCAATGTTGCTTTGAAGAATATCTTCAGATGAAGCATGCCTTTGACATGTTGCGTCTCGACTCCGAGTGGTTCCAGAGTGAATGAGTTGCTTGCAGCGGCTGGTATAACTTGGCAAATTCATTCGGATCTCTCCATCTGAGGTGACGAAGGGTGAATCGGATGAATTTCCGTTGAATGGCATATGGGAACCATACGACGGACGAGTATTCAAGGATAGAACGTACAATTGCGCAGTATATAGCCTTCAGGCAATAAACATCCTTGAACTTTTGCCAAAGCGGAACAAGAAGCCCGGCTGCGACGAAGCTTTTGACACAACGTACCCAACGTGGTCCCTGAAGGTTAATTTAGAGTCGATGAGGATTCCCAAGTCCTTTATCGCGCGGTATCACGTCGCATTTGTACACCTGCCAAGCCATAGTCAAATTGAAGAGGGAGCGCCTGCGGCCAAAGGAAATTACCGAACATTTGGACACGTTCAGAGACATTCGGTTGATTCGACACCATTCAGCAAAGGTTTCCAACTGTTGTTGCAAAAAAGATGCGTCCTCCGGAATCCTGATCGTGTAAAAAAGCTTCAAATCGTCGGCATACGAGAGTTTCAGGCAATCCAGGATGAAATTAACATCATTCATGTACATCAGAAATAAAAATGGCCCGAGATGGCTGCCTTGAAGAAAAACCAGACCACACCATGAAAGGAGATGAAACGTGGTCTCCCTATTCTGACGGACATCCTTCGTCCGGTCAAAAAAGTTCGAATCCAAAGAAGCAGACTGTCATTCATGCCTGGTTTGTCAAATTTAGCAATCGCAATTTGATGATTCATTTTATCAAACGCTGCGGCTAAGTCGGTGTAAATATTCTACTCGGCATCTACTTGTTGACCGAGTTCGATTTGGCGAATCACGTACCAAGTAAAGCAGGTCAAATTGGTTGTCGTCGAGCGTTTAGGCATAAAACTGGTGCTGGTCTGGCGAAATATAATGGCCGAAGTGAACATCTTACGAAGAACTATCAGCTCAAACAGCTTGGAAGTAGAGCTCAGCGCAGCTGTTCCTCCGGAGTTCGCAACATTTCCCCTGCAGCCCTTCTTAAACACTGGAAAAACATATGACTGTTTCCAGCAGTCCGGAAATAAACCAGAAGCGATGGATGAAGAGAATACAGACGCTAGCGGTTTTGCCAATGTATCCAAACATCGTTTTAACACTAGAGATGGTATGCCGTCTGGGCCATATCCAGTGGAGGATTTCAGTTCCTTACCAGCGGAAACAACCATGTCATCGGTGACAATGAACTGAGACAAAGAGCCGGTAAGCCGAGGAACATTTGAGGTGGCTGCGTCTACATCCCTGAAGATTGAGATGTTCACTGGTGAAAACGTTGCTGAATTGAGAGCGAAACATATTTGCGATATCCGGTATGGAGTCGGCTTCAATCAGACCGTTGGTCATCGTAGAGGGTAGTCGGATTCCGTTCGTTGGTCATTCACGTAGCGCCAAAAACTTTCTGCTCGGTGTTCAAATTCATATATATCGCTCTCGTAGAGTCAGTGCGATACTTGCTGTGTCGTCGGAGAGCAGCTTGCTTCATTCTTTTGAGGTGTTTGAGATCGGCATTAGACCAGGCTGGCTTAGGTGGGATACGGCTGAACTTAACGGGAACGAACTGATCGATAGCGTATGATAAGATGCATGATATCGTTGTTGCAGCGATGTTAGTGTCTAAGTCTCTAAGAGCATCTCCCAATCGACATTTGTGAAAAAATCGTTCATCCCATCGAAATCAACCAGACTAAAACGAAGAAACGCTTTCAGACGTGTCACGAAAGCGTTGTTGAAGGCTTATGTCGATTTTCATTTGCACAGGAGGATGATGCCTACAGATTTTGACTAGTGGTGCAGGAGCTTGCATCACCGTGCTGTTCATGCATATTTCCTCACTTTTGATTGTTATTTTTGTATTCTCCCCAGCGCGGAAGTAACGATCTTTGATGAAGTTTTTTTCCAGAAGCAGATAATTTACCATCTCCATGCAAAGCGCTAAGAGCGGACCAGTAATTTTATTGCTAGAACAAATAGACATGAAGAGAAAGTGTATTGATAGGTCCGTATAGGGAACGGCTGAGCTTTTTGAAATTGAATAGATGTAAGTTTGAAAACGAGCGGAGGGCATTTGAACGGTAGTATACGATCAGGCACATAACCCTTTGTCATACTACCCTATGGCAGGATAGGCAAGGGGGGAAAAAAATATTTCCTCGCTAAAGAAGCACAGATCTAGAATGCGGCTGTATGCGTCCAGTAATTTATTTGATGCTGAAGTTATTGAAGATCGAGAGGTAACCGAGAATAGATGACCATGATAACTACGTTGCCAAGATATTGTGCTCAAGTTGTAATCGCCTAGGATGATGATGTTGTCTCGTGGTCCTAATTGCGAGACTATCCAATTGAGCGAGTCACGATGCTTGTCGATCAAACTTTCGTCGTTTGTTCGGTCCGGAGGAATGTACACCACGCATAGTAAAAGAGTTGCGTTAACAGTGGTGATAGCGATCCATAGTTGCTCAACCGACAAACTGCCAGGAGGATTTAGCACACGAGGTTGGAGAGTCGAACGGACAGCTAGCAGAACACCTCCTCCAATGCTTTTATGACTGTTTGACGGCGACCGGTCTTGACGATACACGGTGTATGAGTCATCGAACAGTTGACTAGTGGAAGTGTTTGCGTTGAGCCAAGTTTCACAGAGAGCGTAAACATCATAGCATCCATCGCTGAAGGCCAACTGATACTCGGCAATACAGCTGTTGATTCCTCCAACGTTTTGATAGTACATCAAAACATTTACTAAGTCGGGTGCAATGATTCTCGCTGGATTGGCAATCCTAGGGATAGGAGACACATCAGAACATTACATTCCCTTACCCTAGGAAACTTCTTTCTTATTCCCGTTTGTATGGCTTTGGTTGCATATGTTTTATATAAAGCTCAATGTATTTATTGAGTTCGTTTCGTGCCGCTCTAGTCCTTAAGATATTATCGTCGCACTTGAAAATCGGAAAAACCTAGCACCAAACAATTTACTCTTGTTCTGTATGATTGCATTGCAGCACTTCTAATGCGCTGTACAGTGCATCAGATATGCTACACAGCGCACTAGATGCGACACATCGGTGCCATATGGAAAAGCAGTTAAATTGATTCGCGCAGGTATTTTTTTTCCGGTTTTGAACTGCAGCTAATAGAAAGTGTTTTTTCCGTTATGTATTTTACCTGACAGTTTGACACCGATCTGCTCTTCAGTTGTCGAATTAAGCCGGAAACATCGACGGACTTGCAGAATCAGTCGTCCTTTGGGATTCATCTTTTACAGCATGTCAGCAAGTTTGTCGTAGACACTGTAGCACAATATCATCTTAGGCAGCAACGCCAAGCATCTGCGCAAACGATTCACGAATATGCCGAAGTCATAACAGAAGCCTTCAAGAAGGAATTCAAGGTATGTTTTACTATTCAAAAGATTAAACGTAGTGGAAATATCAGTTTTTTAATTTATATATTGATAATCGACATGATTCCCTCTGCATATTTTGCTTTCCTCTAACTTGAGTTTGGGGGACACTTATCATATGTATCCACAATATAGCGTCGTGTGCAATTTTTATATAATGATAATAAAAGTGATGAAAATAGTTAGGAGGAAATATTTTTAAGTGAAAATTCTTTCATCACATGAGATGTTATAAAATTGTCGAATAATCTTTGATATTTCTATCTGTTGACAACAAATTATTCATGATTGATGCAAATATTTTGATATTATTTAACCAGAATCTATGTTTACAATACAATATAATCGCATCTATGGAATGTCTCGACTTGATTGACAGTATAAATAATGTATAAAAAAAAATTAAAAAACGAATGTATCCGAAGTTATTCATTTACTTTTCTGAAAGAAGCCTGAATATGGATCGTTATTCAACTGGTGTCAAAATATATAATTCCTGAGAATACATTCCAAAACAGAGGTAGAATAAGAGTTAATCAGACTGCAATAATTTCCGTTCATCGTTCTCTTTCAAAACATGATGACAAGAAACAGGTTTGGCTGCATTTATTCCACTTCAGAATGCATCAATGAAAATTCTAGTTCTGAGGAGGAAAATACAGTCAAACCTTCTTCTTATAATCGTATTCTAAGATAGGGGAAATCAATGGAGTCGGATTAACTTTTCTTCTAGTTCTATATTGCATTGTCCAACTAGAATTAAAAACACCTTAAATGTTCATTTAAAACCATTTTGAGAAACACAAAGCATTGAAAAGATAAACATAATCTTCACAAACATATTTTATAAAACAATCAATCAAACCTCATAAGATCGAACAATGAAATTCATACGACGGTCCTAAAGGGTGTCCACGATGAAATTGCCACACTATGAAATTGCTCTAACTTTTTAACCGTTGGGTAGAATTTAATGAAAATTTGGGTGGATTTAGTTCATAGTGCATTATTTACATCCTGCAAGTTTTAAAGTCCTGTGATCAAAACTCGCGGAAATGGAGTCGAAAGAACAGCTCGTGCGTGATAAAATCTTGCGCATTCATCACGAGAACAAGGATCTCTCGCATCGTTCCATCGCTAAAACGTTGGGAATCGCGAATTCCGCGGTGTCGCGAGTGATTAAGCGGTTCGAGGAACGGTTGACCACCGATCGGAAGCCCAGAAGTGAAGGAAAAAGTATTCCGTACAACACCAAAAATCACAACCGCGTAGTTGGGGCCTTCAACCGAAACCCGAACGCCTCCGTTCGGGATGTGGCTAAGAAGCTGCACCTAAGCCGAAGTTTTGTCCAGAAGGCCAAAACTAAGGCTGGGCTTCGAACGTTCAAGGTACAAAAGGCCCCTAATCGCGACGAGAAGCAGAACAAGTCCGCCAAAACCCGTGCCAGGAAGTTGTACCTCAACATGCTGACGAAAGTTGAATGCTGCATCATGGACGACGAAACATATGTGAAGGCCGACTTCAAACAGATCCCCGGCAACCTGTTTTTCACGGCCAAGGATAAATTCAGCGTTCTGGAGCATGTCCGCACTCAGAAGATGTCCAAATTTGCGAAGAAATTCCTGGTTTGGCAAGCCATCTGCACGTGCGGGAAGCGGAGTGCACCTTTCGTGACCCAGGACACGATGAACGGACAGGTGTACATAAAAGAGTGCCTCCAGAAGCGGCTGCTTCCTCTCCTGAAGGCCCACAACGTCCCAACAATCTTCTGGCCGGATTTGGCCTCATGCCACTACTCCAAGGACGTGCTGAAGTGGTATGCGGACAATAAGGTCAATTTCGTGCCGAAAATGTTCAACCCTCCCAACACGCCGGAGCTCCGCCCCATCGAGAAGTACTGGGCGATTATGAAGCAGCACCTTCTTAAACGACCTAAGGTAGTGAAGACAGTCGAGGAACTGAAGAAAGTATGGGTTTACATGCAAAAAACGGTTGATTCACAGGTTGTGCAGAATCTTATGGCCGGGGTTAAGGCCAAGGTGCGGGCATTTGCGTATGGACTGTAAATAAAATACGAGTAAAGTGGTAAGTTTAATAGTTATTTCTCAATCCCTGAAAATTTGATGGCAATCGGATGAAAACTCGAATTTTGCGAATCAATTTTGTGGGTGGCAATTTCATCGTGGACACCCTTTAGTACATGCATGAATAGTGATCGTACGATTGTTACAGGTGCAAATTACGCAACGCCTCCTGTAGCATTTGAAAAAGTCACCGTAAATAGCAATTAGTTTCCATCGCTTTCACCAGATCTTCAAGGTTTTTTTTTCTCACATTTGTCGTTCAACTGCTGTCTGAGGTTGATACGGTTTCAATCAATGTGGTTTAATATTTAGTGTTTTATGATTATTGTCGGCTCATTTGAATAACATGTGGAAATTAATATGGATTTGGTCGCAAATTTATTGTTATTTGATTGTAGTTGCGCAGGTTGTTTAATTGTTTCAAACCATGCAATCCCTTCGATGAGCGTTGTTTTTCTTTTCAGGAAGTTTCGTCTGAGTGTATCGATAAATCTAAAGTATGGTTGAACATTTTCGACAGTTTTGAGCCCATCTTTAATGTATTTTATTTTTTTAAATTAATGAACAGAAAGCTGAGCTCAGCAAATGTTGTGATTTTCCGAAGCCTGTTCCAGAAGATAAACTACCAGCTTGTATTAAAAAGTTCCGCCATCTGGTCAACGATCACACGAATTATATTGTTGTAAGCATTGCAGCACTTTAAAGACAATTCAAACACACTAACATCGAAGAATTCCACAATCAGTGCCTCAGCGATTGTCAATTCGTTGACTGGGGAATTTTGAAAAATGATCGCATCGATATCGAAGGGTTTCGCAAAGTCACCGAACACTTGGAGCCGGTGGCAAGGGATGCGATCGATCGGGTGGGGCAGCTGTGCATCGGAATGATCGAGAAGGATAAGTCCGCTATTGAAAAGACTGGAACGAAGTGCAATGCATTGGCGTTTGTGTTTTTCAAATGTTTGGGCGAGAAGACATTCGCCAACTGTCCGGATAAGTATTGGAACTCAGGTGAATTCGAATGTTTTCATGTGTTTTTGTTATTCCACACACTTTTTTCCTATTTATTTTCAGATGAAATTTGTGCAAAATACGACAGAGGTGTTGCCTTGTGTGCAAATTAGTGGATTTCGAATAGCAAGTAACTAGACCGTCCGTTTCCTTCCATGCAATTTTATTCCATGTTGACAATAATTCAGTTTCACAGTAACAATTGAAGTGTATGGTTTATATTAAAAGGATGTGATATATATTCTATCCTCGGGAATTATATTCAACGCAAGCGTTTTCAGAGACGCAATATTGGATTTTGCTCCACAGTTAATGTTTGTGATTTGTTAAATAAGTGTTTCCATAATACTGTCTGTTTGCTTGTTACTACAGTTGCTACTGTTGATCCATTGTAAAACATTTTCAACTTGTTATATTAAAGGTTCTATTAAAGTTCCGTAAATGGTTCTGCAGGACAAGGGTAAAACATTATATATCTAAACTATACGGTGTGCTGTATATAGTGAAATGTAAGTTATGACTTCAGCGTTACAGTAGAGCAGCGAGTAAGTTTTCGATCGTTTTGATCTAAGCGTTTTACATAGAGTTTTTGTTTGTTACATGATTTGATAGACAAAGTGTGTGTGTGTGTTTGTAGGGTGTACATACGTATAGGGTAAGCTTAATCTCAAGATATGATTGATATAGAGAAAGTTTACAGATACAGTGCCGGGGATTTGTTAAGTAGATTTGGTTTAGGTGGGATTAAATAAATAGTTTTCACAGTTTTTCATGGCTTTTGCCGTTGATAATAAATGCACAATATGTACACAATACACTACTGTCAAAAATTGTGTCCTTCATGTATACAGCTTTGGCTGCAGTATTGAAAGTAAATTCGTCAAAAGAATTGCTTTCCGAGTGTGTCTTTGTTCTAACCCTTTGGGAATCTACAGTGTTATCTACTAAGGTACAGTACCACATGTCTTTTGGATGGCTTCGAACGCTACGTTTTGTCTCTTTCGCTACTAGGGGGGGTCAAACCGTTTCAAGTTGTACTTTCATAAAAAACATCAAACCATTATGTTCATCCGATGTCGTCGACAATCCGTCTATGTGCTGCCGAAGCCTCTCGTCAAACAAGAGCATCCTGTATCATCTCCGCTGCTATCACAAGGAAGTACTACCGTCGCCTACCTTCTCAGGAGAACCTCGCAAAGCCCTCCCACCCATTTTAGTATAGTTATATCTCCTCGTAACTTCGACACTGTGGAACCGGTCCTGACCAATCTCCTTCTGGGGTACACCGCGGACGTTCCGGTGGCCCACCGTTAGCTCCATGTTCGACAAATCCTGGCCGACATTGAACCGTCAGATAGTCTCCTGGGTCGTAGTGGAACTTTAGCGGAGCTATCAATCCATTCGGTGGATCACCCGGATACGGACACTGGGCCTTACCTGACAAATGAAAATTATCTGGTTAAGATTCAACATCCGTCTGGACGGTTAATACAATCGTGACACTAACTAGATATTTACATACGTCGAGAGCTCGTAATTGTGCCATTGCGGGCCGGTCTCGAACCAATCGGGATCAATTGGTCGAATTTTCGCGATTTAAATTTTTTTGGCATTTGGAAATGGCTGAGCAAGCAAATTGTTTCTTATCGTATGATTCAACTAGAGATCTTTGACTATGGTTATTTTTGAAACTCTACCGGTAAGAGTAATTGTTTTCCGAATATCACACAACATTCTACAACAAGAAGACGAAGCCAGACATGATGCGATGACTGAAATCTACTTACAGAACGGCGGCGGATGGGACCAGAAGCCAGTTTCCGTGCATACTATCGATGCTTCGCCCACCAGCAGGTGTCCCTCGGTGCAACTGAACGTTACCAGAGCTCCAACGGCATAACGACGTTGGCCGAATGTGTTCAGCCCGCTGGTTCCATCGATTCGGCCATTAATTGGTACCAGTGGCTGCGGGCATTGGATCGCTAGTAGAAATAGAAGGTTTGCGGATTGAAATATTTGAAAACAAAAACCATAAAGGATTGATTGAACATACCCCGGCACCTAGGAATAGGGCCACTCCAATGGCCATTGGGTTCGCACTCCAGCCCCGGTGGTCCGCTCAGGCGGTATCCCCAAGCGCAGCGGAACACGGCACGTCCCCAAGCGGATGTGTTCAACTCCACCAGGCTGAGGTGGGGATCCTCTAGGAACAACGGAGGACACTGGATCGGGTGACAGTTGGGAGTTGGTGATGACCAGTTGCCTAGAATGGAAGATTCGCTGATTTAAAATGTTAGAGATGTCAGGGGCATAGCCACGAAATTGACGTGTCTTAGTCATAAGATGCGATTATGTTTTTCATCCTAGAAATTCATTGGTTTTCTCGAAAAAATCTTTTCACAGTTCTAAAGGGTACTCAGTCGATAGTTTCTGCTTTTAGTTCTCCTAGGAGATAAACGGTTCGTCGTATTGAAGTAGCTCTCCTGGATACTAGCCACTGAAGGTGTTAATTCGTGGACTGCCTGTTTTTTTTTCTTTCTTTATTATAGTGCCTTTCAGCCTTTGGCGGGTTCGGCACTTTGTGGACTGCCTGTTTACCCGCCGGAGGATATCCTTGTGGAACTGAAGCAAATCAAGCTCAAGCCGATCATGAAGCGTTCTGAAGGCAGAAAACCATCGGGATCATCTCTTCGTCGCCCGCCTGGATATGGGCTCCGTGAAAATGAATGACATAATTGTTGAATGGTACCCAAACCGCCACAAAAAACGTGACGTCGCGCAATAAGGATTATTCCGAGAGTCGAAGTGACGTTTTACACTTGTTGAAGTGAGAAAGGTCACCTGCAGTGACGTAACTCTTCTGGGTAAATCAAATGAAGAGTCACGTCACCGCAGGTGAGTTTTCTCACTTCACGTCACTTCGACCCTCGGAATAACCTTCAATGGCTGAACTGCCTTTCATTTGAACATGAGTCACCACGCTGTGGCATGTCTGCCGAGCCCAAGTCTGTCAACTGTGGGTCTAAAACTGTGTCTGCCCCAAGCAAGCGAAATTTATGGAAAATCGATGGAAGGCGGATTTCTTGTCAATAATTCAGTACCCTGCACTGGAGCGGCGGGAACTTCCCCACCGTATTCGGAGAATGTTGCACACCGTTTACCAAAACGGATCCCGCTGCCAACCCAACAATTTTATCCAACATCCAAGTGATTTCTCGTGGAAGTGCAGAGGTGTTCTCGGCTTCCAATAAAGCTAGTATCACGTCAACATATTCCTACCCATTCCCTACCTGATCTGCATTCGGGCGAGGCCGGCGCCGGCAATGCCTTAGTTTAAGACCACCCGTTTTTACACATTGAGGATGTATGCTAGTCCCAAGCACCATCTTTTGGTTCTTTGTGTAATAACAGCTGATCTGGCAATAACGGAGTAGCAACCTCGGGCGGTCAATTATGCTCATGCTCATGCTCGAAATGATATCAACTAGAGTTATCAGAAAACCTGATAGCATAATAGCAAATTTTGATATCAAATTGATCTTTAGCTTTGCTCGGGAATCTACATCTCCGGCTTTCGGATATTAAGGCTGGATTGCAACCTACTCAGGGAGTGAAGAAGTGGCCACCACGTTGCGGCCAAAATCAGCAGCCACTCGCTGGCCAGTATCGGGCTGAAAGTCATCGAAAGTTCATCATCGCCGGTGACCTTTACACAAAGCACCAGGCCTAGGGAAACATCCAGAAGAACCTCAGTACACGGAAAAAAAACGTTAACTGCAGTCATGAATTCGAGAACAAGCAAAAATACACCGTGAACTTAATCACGTAATCGGGAACTAGTTTACGTTTTTGGGTAAAAATCATGAAAACGTGAACTAGTTCACGGTCTGTTTTAGTTTTCGTGAACGCTTTTGTTTCTGTGTAGTACCACCGTCGAACAATGCTTCGAGGAAGGGCAATACACCATCTTGAGCCCGAATTGTCCCACCCGGTTGAACGGTTCCGGTGCCCATGATACCATCATATCTTGACCACATGAACACCTTTGATCCGGTCGTCCATCAGGAAATCAGTTCGAACCACTATCCGGCCGAAGTAGGTCAACCGGTTCCGAGCTTTTCGGTACAGTTACCATCGTGCAGATTGGGCGCAACTTCAGCAGTGCGTCGACTAATCCATTGACATCGGCACGACACCCAACTGGAGTTGTTTAAAGACATCAACCAGTGCCTGCAGCAAAACGATGAGGCGATATCCTGGGCCCGGGATCAACACGTACCAGCTACCAGCTTGGTGATTAACTCCATATGGCTCATCAGATTGGTAGATTGGAATATCTCATTCGAATCCATAATATCAGTCGTCGTCAATACCAAAGTTCTGGCCTTTCTAGCCTAAAGACCAACATTAATTGTCTCAAAAAAATCATCCAAGCCAGGTAGATGGTTCGAAAACGTCGAGACTTTTCCAACTAAAGGGTGTTTCGATCAAAATTTTGTCGACTTAAACATGACGTATTTCCTTTCATCGTGCATTTAAAAATTTAGCAAACCCCTCATTTTGAAGATGTGTGCGTGAACCATCATGCCTCTATTTTGCTTTTGAGATTGGTACTTCAGTTATCAAAATGTCGTCGAAGGAAGCAACGAATCAAAATTTTGCACGTGCATGGCGAAAATCCAATCAACTCTCACGCCAAGTTGGCGAACATATTAAAAGTGTTCGGTGAACGTTTGTAGGCAGCCAGGAAAGCTGAGATAGCGGGGGGAAATCGAAGGCCACAGCGACGACAAAAAGAGCTGCCCGCTGTTTCGAGAGGAACCCCAACTTCTCCGTCCGAGATGTCGCAAAGAAGCTGGGAGTGGCGCCTTCAACCGTGGATAGAGCTTAAAACGAGCTGGACTGTTGACTTACAAGAAAGCGGTGAATCCAAATCGCGACGATAAACAACACACGTCAGCGAAAGCACGATCGCGAAAGTGGTACACGATGATGCTGACGAAGTTTGATTGCGTGGTACAGGACGACGAAACTTGCGCCAAGGCAGACTTTAAACAGCTTCCTGGACAGAAATTTTATACGGCACCCGGACGGGGAAAGGTGGCAGATATTTTCAAGCACATTAAACTGTCAAAGTTCGCGATGTAATATCTGGTAAGGCAGGCCATCTGTACCTGTGGCTTGAAGAGCAACCAACGTTCAAGTCGTGCCCAAGAACAAGAATCCCCCCAACACGCTAGAGCTCCACCTAATCGAACAATATTGGGCCAGCGTCAGGCGGAACCTTAAGAAAACTCAAAAAGCTGTTGTGAGCGAGAAACAGTTGAAGGCAAACTGGCGTTCGGCGGCGAATCAAGTGGACAATGAGACTATACAAAATCGTATGGCAGGTGTTAAACGAAAGACCCGGCAATTCGCATTTGGTAAAAAGGAAGCTTAGATGAATATTCCTCCTGTATTCTGTATTAATTGAACATGAAAAAGATAAAGAATTTGACCTATTAATAAAAACTTTGATCGACTCACACACATTACTGTTTGACGAAATTTTGATCGGAACACCCTTTATGTTCGATCTCTTCCAGACTATGCAAACCCATTCTGGACGATGACTAAAATCCAACAAAAGTAACCTGATACCCATTCCTCGTCTTTCCCCTCCCAATCAAAATACGGACGCATAGCTACTACTAACTCTTGATGAAAAGTCTAATGCGTTTGGGCAGCTCTTTGTGGATTCCCGCAGCCTAAACTTTACCAAAATGAGTTCGCACGAGCCTCCCGATCAGGAGGCAATTTCTAGAGTCATTGAAGCTCCTATAGTTTTTTTTTCCTGATGAGTTGAAAATAACTGCTGATCAGGTGATAGGAGCAATCAAGGCAACCAAAAACATGAAGGCCGAATGAATGTCGATGGAGTACTCAACCTTGAGTTGAAGAACTTAAGCAGTGCCAACAAGTGCTTGGAACTTGGCAACTTCCCGTCTCGTTGGAAATTAGTTTAAATTATTCCAGCAGGCACCAATGTAGGCTAAGAAGCCTAGAAACCGTAGTCGGCTATTGAAGTGCACATCTTGCTTTGAGGAACCAAGTCGTTACCCACAGATTTTCCGCCGATCTGCAAACTTTGGAAGACGTCTGCTTACCTTACCTAACCAATGAGATCAAGGCTGATGTGGCCTCTGCACTACACAGAAGCTGTCTCCATAGTAATTGGTCCATGACTGTACCTCGCCAGCCTCGCTCTGTGCGAAGAGTCCACAGGTCGCCCTCTACTTGATCGATCCACCTTGCTTGTTGCACGTCTCTTTTTCTTGTACCCGTCGGTTCGTTTTCGAGAACTATTTTCGCAGGGCTGTCGTCCGACATTCTTACGACATGTCCAGCCCATCGTAGTCCGTAGACCGATTTCAGCGATGTATACGATGAGAGGTTCTCCCAGCAACTGATGCAATTCATGGTTCTTTCGCCTCATCCACGTTCCTTCTTCCATTTGCACTCCACCGCAGATCGTACGCAGCACTTTCCGTTCACAGACACCAAGGGCACGTTGGTCCTTCACCAGCATTGTCCATGTTTCGTGGCCGTAGAGAACTACCAGTATAATTAATGTCCTGTAGATGGCCAACTTTGTAGTTCGGCAAACTTTGTACGATCTTAGCGTCCTTTGGAGTTCAAAGTAAGCACGATTGCCAGTCATAATGAGCTTTTGCATTTCTCTGCTGGTGTCTTTATCGGCGGTCATCAATAATCCCAGATACACAAGTTCGTGTACTACCTCGATTTCATCATCGTCGATCTGAACTCGTGCTAGGAGGCTAATATTGTCTTCTCGTGAGCCTCTTCCCTTCATGTATTTTGTTTTCAACGCATTAATCACAAGTACAATCTTACCAGATTAAGCCTTAGGACTGATGTACGTTTCCGCCATCGTCTCAAAGTTACGTACTACGATATCAATGTCGTCGACAAAGTCAAATATTTGGACAGACTTCCTGAAGATCGTGCCACTCGTGTCTATCCCCAGCTTTTCGAATCACATCCTCCAATGCAATGTTGAACAACAAACACGACAATCAATCACCCAGGTAACCAATAAGCAGTTCCAAAGCGTCTTTACGGCAGCCTATCAAGCAATTAAGTCGCCTTAAATGCTACATAAATGCTGTTTTTGGCCCAATATACGGCTGCTTTACTGCAATGCTATGATAATGTTTTATTAATGCTATTTTGCATTCAAAATGCTTATTACAGGCTACAAGCATTTAAATAGCATTTGAAATACTTTACAACAGATAGCATTCAAGATGCTGATATAATGCTAGTATAAAGCTTGTAGCATCTGAAGTGCAGATTTAAAGTTAATGCAGTAAATGCTAATGCTTATTGGATACCTGGGCACCTTGCCGTAACCCTCTCCGAGATTCGAAGGAACTCGAGACAACTCAGACGATACACATCACTCGACCCATCGTTGCTTTGACCAACCACGTCAGTTTTTCCGGAAATCCATATTCGAGCATAATCTGCCGTAGTTGGTCTCAATCGATTGTATCGCTGATTGAGGACGAAAACGTCTGCATTAATTCACCTCAAATTATAACGTTTTGTCTAAAATGAAATCATTTGGTATAGGATTAAGTCTTTACCGCTTGACACAAAACAGCGTCGCAACAGAAGCATACAGTTGCAAGGCACGAAATGCTTCTAGAGACTCTAATTTCTCCAAATTCTTTGATCGTAATTTTAGGGAGAGTTTCACTGCGGAACGCCAATCAGACGCAGACCCCCTGTGCTCGCGAAAAAGTCCGTACTGTGCGGGTGAAATCGCACTCGAAAGCGCCTGAAAAGTGTTCTCCAGGCTAGCATAATTCGCGTACGTTGTGGAAGTGATATTTTCCGTCGCTAAAAAGTTTGTAAAAGTGGTGAAAAAATAGTGTTTTGCTTGGCTCTCAGCCTCCATTGGCAGTGAAGAAAAGTTGTCTTGCTGAATTTTTTTTTCGCTCAACCTCTCCCTCTCGCGCTGAGGTGATAGCGCTCTCTCTATGTCTGTCGGTTTCGTTTGCACTTTTTGGGAGAAGCGCAGTGGTGTTGGTGTGAGATTGGTGGATTGGATTTTTGTTTTTATTCGCCCACCCTGGATGCGATTCATCAAAACGTAAAGATATAGAGGTACGTGGTTGTGTGTGTGTTGGCAGTAGTTTGCATCGCATCAGCGGCAACAACAACACAACGGTATTATGTAGCGCGACGTCGGCGGCAGTAGCACCTCGTCGCGCGTCACGTTGTTCTGCGTCGCGGATTACTAGTGTGCGTGTGCAATTGGTTCCGGTAAGCTGAAAATAGAAGTGTATTGCGTGTCGTGGGATCGCGCCGTGCTCGCGATTCATTTAAAAAAATGGCATACAATCAATTGCGCTGTTGTGTGTTGGTGATTGTCCCTCAAGCGAGCTCAGGTCCAAAGTGTCGTCGTTCGCGGGTATTGTGGGTGAAGATATGCTAGTATCTAGAACTAGATTTTAGAGAAAAATACCACAACCGTGCCAAAGTGAATTTTGATTCGGTGTTCAGGATTAGTTTGTAAATTAATCAGTGCAAGAAGAGTGTATTAGACACACATATCATGTCACTACCGGAAGGTTTCCGACACGTCGGCGACGGACGGGTTGATGTGGACGAGTGCCGAGGGCAGCAGCTGCGGTCCAGCAACACTTGGCCATCTAGGATATCGAGGAGAGCTGGTTTGCAAAGCAACAAATAATTTATTTCTACCATATTTTGAAGATAATATCTAATATCCTGTTTAATTTCATTTTGTCTATTTTGTTTTGTTTTGTTTTTCGTCATGCTTGTCTCTTTTCAGTAACATTGGAGCGGCCCATTGCTTTTGGCGAAAAGTGCTACATATTTTCAGCGTACCGTTAACCAAAACGAGCCCTGCTGCTAACCTTTCCCTAACTATCCAACATCCCAGTGATTTCTCGTGGAAGTGCAGAGGATTTCTCGGCTTCCTTCAAAGCGAGTATCATTTCAACACGTTCCTTCCCATTCCCTACTTGATCAGCATTCGGACACGGCCGCCGTCGGTATTGATTTATAATGGGTCACCAGTTTTTACACATTGAAGATGCATGTTAGTCCCAAACATCATCTGTTGGTTCTTTGTGCAAATACAGCTGATCTGGCAATAACGGAATTGCATCCGTGGGCGGTCAGTCATGCTCATGCTCATGCTCTTTGATCGTAATTTTAGGTTGATTAAAATAGAATGCACTTAAGAACATTAAACTTGCATGACGATGGTTCCAGTTCAAGTTCCAGGAGAGTTCCAGTAGAAAAATAGTTTGTAGAACGTAGTTGTAAGAATTGAAAGTGGTTCCCCAATAAAAACAAAACACATCCTTACTGCTTAAATCGGTCTAAATCGACTCTCAAGCGTTCTTAAAAATTTACCTGATTTGCTTAATGACAAAACACCATCACACTTTGTAAATGGTCTTAACTGCATCCTTACTGTTGGATGAAATTGGTAAAAACTGTCCCCAATAGGGAATCGGTCTAATGTACTCGTTTCAATAATTCACTAGACGTCACGCGGCGTCAAACGAACCATGCTGCCAAAGTAATCCTCTCATCCAACATCTCAGTGATTTCTCATGAAAACGCAAAGGTGTTCTTGGCTTCTAATTGAGTGAGTATTACGTCTACATCTTCTTACGTTTGACCTGCATTTGGGCTAGATCAGTGCCGGTATTGCCTTGGTCTTGGATCAACAGTTTTTACACATTGAGAATGCATGATAGTCCCAAGCATCATTTGCTGGTTTTCTGTGTAATTCCAGCAGATCAGGCAATAACAGAGTATTGCGATATTTTTGCGTGCAATTATCATTCTGCTTGTAAACATATAGGGGTTTTAAATTAGCATGTTTAAGCCCAAGAGCCCGCATAACCAACAGTTCCAAAAAAATACGTTTGAATCTTTGGTCACACTTCCGTTTACAGAATCAGAAATGTCCTTTTAAATAAGATGTTGAGAATTGTATTTTGTAGAATTTCAACGAAAAACAATTTCACAATTCGCTTATTGCTTGCTCTCAACTTAGTGTTCTTAAATCCCTTCCACAGTTATGAATTGAGAACTTTCATTGCCAAGTACCATTTTTGCATTAGTATGATTGTGTGGCAAGTACAATCATACCCGATACCCAGGGAGTCGAGAAACTTTCCTTAAAGAAAAAATCCTAGACCAGACCGGGAATCGAACCCAGCCGCCTCTAGCATGGTGTTGCTTTGTAGCCGTGCCTTTACCGACTGAGCTAATGGAGGACGCTTATCTATAACCTAAAATACACTAACCTGACGCCAAACAGGTAGCATTTGCCGTCCCTTGCAAACTGTACCCCAGCGGGCACCGATACAGTGCCCTTTGTCCAAGCTTGATGCCTTCCAATCGAAGCGACAGCGGTTGTTTTGGCTCCAGCAGGGTCGAACATTGCGATGCTACAATTTAACAAAACAAAATGCATTATTATTCGTCGGAAAATTTGCCATCCCATCAATTCGTTCATACTGGCCACAATGATCACTATGCTGTTGGTCAAACCACGGGGCGATGCGCATGTGTACGTTCCCGAGTCCTGATTCTGGATGTCCTTGATCGTAAGCCGGTAGCGAGATGCCTTCTCCTCCGGCACAGCGGACCAACCTACATTGAAAAAATCAGGAATCGGATTGAATTGGTTAACAGCAATGCCACTGCCGGGCGTATCTACGGGATTGGAGGGATAGTTGAGATTCGGAATACCGAGGCGGAAGAAAACAGAGAGCTGTGAGGTTATGTTATTTCTAGCTTTGGTTGTAGAGAACCAGAATGTGGTGGGGTTAGTTGATTTCGATAGCTTAACGAAAGGACTCCAATCGGTAGAATGGACGACGTGCAGGATTAGTTAGATGTGGGTTTGTATATACCGGTGAGATATTGACGGAACCAGCCAGTCCAGGTCCATTCGGGGGATCCCCGTCGTCGAGGGTACATGCAGTCCAGATGGATGGTGCTGGTTGGAAGCACGGCCAGAACTCCCGATGGTTCGTAGGCTGCTGATCCCACGCCTACCTTGATTCGGATCGATGGTGGGCTGTCATCTGATGTATTGGGATGAGGTTAGAGTTTTGTGCACCATGTAGTAGTTGTGGAAAATTACCGGAATAGTTTGTAAGTAGAGTGGTCGGTACGCATGATGGCATTTTGGGGGCCCACATACCATTGGAGCAGAGTACTTTTGTTTCCCCTAGAAGTTTGTATAGGCCCAGGTCCCTACATCGTGCCTGCAGTTGATGTCCATGGGGAAGATCCCAACCTATCGTCTGGAATAAAGGCGTTATGAACTTGTTGGAGTTAGAACCATCAGCGCAAAAATCTTACCACAGACACGTTCTTATAGCTGAGCAGCAGATGCGGAGGAATGTGATCTACAACGCACCGCTTGTACAGTGGCTCGAACTTCAGTTGTCCATTCTCGTCCTGTTCGTGTTCGTTCATGGCACAAAGCGGTCCCACCCAATGGCCTCTAACGCACTGGATCTTGCACAAGCGGTGACCTCCGAGCGGTCCGACTTCGCCCGGAAAACGAACTTCGCTAACCTCTCGGAATTGATGCAGTTCTGGGCTTTCTTCAATCTCTTCACTTTCTTTTTCCTCATCTGGACCCTCGTGGGAGTCGGGCAAAGGTGGAACGTAACTACCATCCTCGTCGTATTGACCTACGAATACAACCGAATAGGGTTATTCTTTGCTCAGAGGTTTGACAGGGTGATTGAAAGCGAAAGCGTGTGAAAGCTGAAACTTGAAAACTTGTCGAAACGGTACTGTTTGAAAATGTTGATATTGCATTGAATGGAGGGCATTTTGGGATGCGAGTGATTGATCAAGTGCGAAGCGTGGACCACAACTGAATATTCTCTACTCTGCAGCACAGGCACAGCGGTTTTTAGGCGATGTAATATGTAAAAGAGGGAATGAAACTCTATGTACTAGCGGGGCTCACCTTTGTTAGCATTACGACTGATACTTTTACTGCCGCTATCGCTACCACCTTTCGGACGACTAAGAGCACCGGTTGCCTTACCAGATTTACGCTTCTCCCGTACCATCGAATCGTCCCGATGGTCGGCACGCACTTCGCGGTCATCTTGTTCCTCGTCCAAGATATCTAGATCATGTTCTATTCTCAGTATTGGTTAAGTAACGACTCTTAGCAAACTAACTGTCCCTGAACTAACAGGAATCATTCTTGCCTAAAATCATCGAATCCTTTTTTGTTTTCTGTACTGCATTTGAATTAATTTTGAATTTAAAAATTATATCACTCTAATTACCAATTACCATCGCCAAACCATCAATGAGGATTGTGATTTTACACTTCAACTACCAAACTCGAACAACACAGCAACGAACCGAGTCCCTAAATCTACCCATCCCAACGCCAGGAAAAACCTCACCTTGCTTGTTGTGTCTGGTGATACTCTTGCTGCCGCTGTCACTGCCACTTCCTTTCGCTCGACTCAACGCTCCGGTCGTCTTCCCGGACTTCCGCTTCACTCGCATCTTCACGCCCCTTCCATCGACGACTTCCGTCTCTAGAACGTCACCAATCTCGTTCTGGTCCACATAGCGATCCTTTTCCTCATCCAACTCCCCATCCAGTTGGTTGCCACTCAAAAAGACATTGTCGAATACGCTGTGATCACTATCGTTCTCATTGAAGATATTATTAATCACTACAACCGGTGTCCACTCCTGGTGCAACAACGCATTATCCTGCCCGTTCGACTCAATCATCGACGACCTTCGAACACGGTGACTTCTCTTCAAGCCTCGCTTCGCTCGCTGTTTGTAAGACGGGAATGAAGCAGCCGCCAGCGATTCTCTCGCTTCTGCATTCTGGATGCCCATTTCCCACCAGAACGGCGTATCGTGGGAATCATGCAATCGCGCATTCTGGCTCTCTGGGAGTATGCCTTCGGCAACCGAAGCGGACCTTTTTCCGTCAACGAATTCGAGATCGGCCGTCGTAAAATCCTGCGGCAGGTAAATCTGCGTTGTTTCGAATGTGACAAAGGGGGCCTCCGTCGTGATGAAGTGCTTCCGGGAACGAGATATTTTAAAATCCGGCGGAGGGCAACCGGTTTCGGTTTCTGAAACGAGATAAAATTGGGAAGGTTGACAGGATTAAATATGCGGCACTTAAAAATTCAATTGAATACAGTAATGGGATACGACATTTACAAACACAAATAGTTTCTGTTTAGTTAGTTTGAAAAAAATATATATTAATAATGCTATTTAGGTGTTCTTTCACGAAACAATGCTAGCTTTCACAAACCAGTGCTCATTATGGCTTTTTAGCTGATAGTATTGAGCTCCAAATACTCAAGGACCCTCCAGACCGATCCAAAAATCTATAGAAGTTTCCTGAATTTCTGGGACGTTTTATGACCCATGAATTTCTGGTGTTTTCAAGGACGTGATCCTCTCCGTTTTGACTCTTGTTTATCCGCTGCCAAATTATAAATCAGCATTATCTAATATCGTTTAGATTAAACGCATGCATTCACCATACGAAAGAGCAAATATTCCTCATCATCTGCTAACGACGCCCTACTGACTAATCATTTGGCCTAACCAATCCATGCACGTAAATTTATTTTCGTAAATTAGCTTTCACTCGCTTCGTAAACATGGATTCTGTAGATAGAACAAATGTCTCGTAAATTGTATGAAACATTCCTGTTGCTCCTGTAATGCTATCATTACACCTTTGTTGTACAATGCACAAAATGAAACCAGCCAATTGCAGCTCCTCTTCGATCGTACCTACTCATAAATGTTGGTGTTGCTGCTACGATGGCGGGAATCACTAATTTATCCCAAAATAGAAATAAAAACGCTGTTGAGAGTTAGAACGTCATGCATAATATGCGAACAGCTTCACACGAGTCAACGTGGCCTAGTTAGATCAACCAGGGACTCAGTAACAGCTCTCCCTGAAAATGCAGGATCGAATCCCATGTCACGAAATGCTTTCTCTGCGCTTTTTTTTCAATTATATTTTGAGCCAATAAAGTAGATCTGTCAGTCGTTCATCCAACCCACAAGAGACACGTTTCTTTTTGTTGGTAACGTATTACTCGTACTCATTGTATTATGGTTTCAGTTGAAAACCGAATTTTTCGACTAGCGACAATCGATGTTACTCTTGTTCTGTACGTCATACCTAATGTCGGAAGTAGTGCGCTGTACAGCGCATCTGATGCGCTATACAGCGCACTACTTCCGACATGGTGTATAACGTACAGAACGAGATAAAATCGATTGTCGCTAGTCCATGATCGGTTTTCAACTAAAAGCATAATATTGTTTTCGTAGAATGAACGAATGTTCTTTTCTGTGTCGACAAATGCTTAGTGCTTTTGATAGTTGCGTGTGTAGCATTAAAAACGAAGGTAGATTTTTGACAAGTATAAATCAGTTTGGTTGCGAGAATACAGCGAATAGATTTGTTAGTCCTGCCTTCAATTTTTGTAATATAAACGAAAATAAATTCTCAGTGTAGGCAAAAGTTTGTGAAAAATCAGCGATCTCTGAAAAAATACTTCTGATCTCTGATGTTGAATAATTGACAGGATCAGTGCTGAGCTCCATCACGGTATAGACAGCGTTAGAATTGACAAATGAGAATCTTGCAAATGACAGTCAAAGCAACAGAAGACCCTCTCACTCTCTCAAACTTCTCATCATCATGAAATAATAACCGAGGGTTATTTTTCTCTCGCGTTTCTCATCCATTTTCTATGTCTTATACAAGTGTTATGTGATACGATCGTATCACCAAGAATAAATATACCGGCCTGGAAATTGACCGTCATTTTACTTCTCTAGTAAGCAGACGATCATGATGGTCATCGCTAGTAGCGCTGTTTCTACCGTCAAATTCAGCAGACTTGACACTGCCAGTGGCGATATGTCCATAGCTTGAGCTTTACGATCAGGGGCCTGGCAACCCTATCCTATTTACTAGCGTTTGACAGTATGCAACATATCACGGGCCTTATTTGAATAAGGCCCGTCTGACGTTTGTCACTGTTAAATTTGATAATTCAGTAATTCCATACAAAACAGATAAAGTGGATCATAAAATTTATCAATATTTGGTAAGTTTGTTCCTTTGCGAAACATATATGATCCCAATTTTTCAATTTGTCATTAGGATTACCCATTTTGAGATAGGGTGGTCCAAAAATCGAAATTTCAGAAAAGATAAGTTTTTCGAGTAATTATAACTTTTAAACCACTGGACCAATTTAAATATTTTTGTGATGAAAGGAAACAATGATTAATGAGTTAAAGTATTAATGAAATGTATGAATATGAGAACTTAAATCCTCTTATAAATATCATTTATAGAAATGTTCAGTTTTTATTATTTTGGTGGTGACTACAATTTTCTTGTAAATTTCAATTAAGAAAATTCAAACGACTTTACGTAAAATAATTATAATGATTGTAATGATTTATTCCAACACGTGCATTGATTCATCTTACAAAAGAAGTGTATACAAATCGCTTGGAAAATCAACTTTTGATCCGAGGCTCGAAAGGCCGAGTATTAAATACATTATCAAGTTCGCAATTTGAAATGACAACAATAACTGAGATTTACCATTTCAAAAATGGGAAGTGCCAATGCATTTTTCGAAGGAGTTAGAACATAAAGTGTGGCCCATTTAGTATTGGAACGAACATTTTTTATTATAACAGTGACCCTAGTAAACTATGACATCTTATGTGTTCCCTATAACAATAACAACATCAGAAGTGTTTTTTTCGCGGTGCAGTTCGAACGTGTTTCAGAGAAATGTTGGGTTTACCCCGAAATACCGTGTGGCGTGTTTTGAAAAAGTACAGAGACTCTTTGCCGACGGAGCGCAAGCCTCAAAGCAAGCGACGGGCGGATACAGTTAACCGTCTACTGCGGAACGAAGTCACCAAGAACATTAAGGCAAACCCCAACATCTCAGACCGCGATTTGGCCAAAAAGTAACGCGCCGCAGTACCGTGCAACGGATTCGTCTCTGGGAGGGCTTTAAGTTATAGCGTGCCTGTAGACAACCAAATAGGGATCAAAAGCAGAGCAATGTGGCCAGGATACAGGATAAACTGTGTGATCAGGTGTTGACAAAATTTAATGGCTGTCTCCTCATGGCTGTCTCCTATGTAAAGGCCGATTTCAAACAGCTACAGGGATGAACATTTTACTTGGCTACGGCTCGGGGATCTCCCCAAGCCTCCTGCCAAATTCAAGTTTGTGTTTGCAGATAAATTTGCACTTAAATACATGATATGGCAAGGCATCTGTAGCTGCGGTAGGAATACCAAGGTTTTTATCCCTGATAAGATATTCAATTCAAAGCTGTACAGAATGGAGTGTCTCCAAAAGTGAATATTTCCATTCATCAGATCCCACAATGAACCTGTCATGTTTTGGCCAGATCTTGCAAGCTATCATTACAGTAAAACAGTGTTAAAGGGCGATACGGTCAAAATTTGGTCAATATCAACTTGACGTATTTCTTTCAATTTTGCATTTAAAAAACCTGAACACCCCTCATTTTGAAGGTGTGTGTGTGTAGAATGTTGCTCCTATTTTGATTTTGGAATTCACTCTTCAGTTGTCAAAATGCCGTCCAAGCAAGAAGAGCAGCGTATCAAAATTTTGCTCGCGCATCGCGAAAATCCGAGCTACTCGCACGCAAAGTAGGCAAAATCGCTAAAAGTTGCCAAATCAACCGTTACAAATGTAATTAAAGTGTTTGGGGAACGTTTGTCGACAGCCAGGAAGTCTGGATCGGAAATCGAAACCGGAAGCCGCTGAGACGACAAGAGAGTTGCCGGTAGTTTCAAGCGAAACCCTAACCTATCTCTCCGAGATGCCGCAAATAAGCTGGGTGTATCGTCTACAACCGTGCATCGGGCAAAAAACGAGCCGGACTATCGACTTACAAGAAGGTAGTGACTCCAAATCGCGATGATAAACAAAAATACGACGGCCAAAGCGCGATCCCGGAGGCTGTACACGACGATGCTGACGAAGTTTGACTGCGTGGTAATGGACGACGAAACCTACGTCAAAGCCGACTACAAGCAGCTTCCGGGACAGGAGTTTTATACGGCAAAAGGAAGGGAAAGGTAGCAGATATTTTCAAGCACACGAAACTGTCAAAGTTCGCAAAGAAATATCTGGTTGGCAAGCCATCTGTACCTGTGGCTTGAAAAGCAGCATTTTCATAGCTTCCGGGACTGTCAACCAAGAAATTTACGTGAAAGAGTGTTTGAATAAACGTCTGCTGCCTTTCCTGAAGAAACACGGTTGTTCCGTACTGTTTTGGCCGGATTTGGCATCTTGCCATTACGGTAAAAAGGCCATGGAGTGGTACGCCGCCAACAACGTGCAGGTGGTTCCCAAGGACAAGAACCCTCCCAACACGCCAGAGCTCCGCCCAATTGAGAGATACTGGGCTATTGTCAAGCGGAACCTAAAGAAGACCAAAAAAACTGCTAAGGACGAGCAGCAGTTCAAGGCAAACTGGCTTTCTGCGGCGAAGAAGGTGGACAAGGTGGCTGTACAAAATCTGATGGCAGGGGTCAAGCGTAGGGCCCGGCAATTCGGATTTGGAAAAGCGGAAGCCTAACTGAATATTTTTCCTGAATTTTATACTAATTGAACTTGAGAAAGAAATATAATTTGATTTTTTAAATAAACGATTTCACCGATTTACACGCGTTTTCCCTTGACCAAATATTGACCGTATCACCCTTTACAGTAGTATGAAACCAACGGGACAGTTTATAACGAAAGAACTCAACCCACCAAACTGTTCCCAGCTTAGAGCGATAGAGAGATTTTGGGCTATTATGAAGAGGAAGCAGAAGGTGAAAGGCAGTGTCGACTAATCAAATCAATGAATTGAGAACCAAGTGGAATAAGATTGCCAAAACGATGGATGAGAATAATGTGCACCGGTTGATGAAACGTATTCGGGGAAAAGTCCACCAATTTGTTCGAAACCGAGATGATTTTTTTTTTGTATTTTTTCGCTAAAGTTCACATAAAGCCGAAAATTTTAGTTAGAACAGAATACTATTTTGTTAATGTATATCCGAAATATTCGCAATAGTCTATGTTCCAATTCTAACTGGGCCACACCTTATAATAAAGGACGATAAAACATACGTACCTGAAGACTTTAAACAGTTTCCAGGTCTGGTTTTTTATACCGCAATGCAAAGGAACGCCATTGTTGAGCATTTTCGGACAAAGAAGGTGCCCAAATTTCCGAAGAAGTATTTGATTTGGCAGGCCATATGTAGTTGTGATAAAAACTATAAAAGTTTCATTTCTACCTCCTCTCTCATAAGGATGTGTACGAGAAAGAATGTTTACAGAAGCAGTTGCTACCGTTTATCAGAAGCCACGACTCTCCAGCTCTGTATTGGCCTGATTTGTCTTTTTGCCACTATGCGAAATCCGTTCTAGAATGGCATAAGGTACAAGAGGTCAAATACGTGCCAAAACCAATCAATCTGCCAAACTGTCCAAAAATTTGCCCAATAGAGAAATACTGGGCTCTAGTTAAGAGGAAACTCTTCGGAACTAAGAAGAAAGCAAATGGTACCGATGGGCTTATCTGAGGATACCGTACGGAGCCTGATGGCGGATGTATCACAGAAAGTTTGAGAAATTTACAGAAAGAAGGATTAACATCTTAATCAAATGTTTCTGATGTAGATATAACTCTATTATTGCGAAATAAACCATCAGTTTTGTTGTTTTATTATTCTGTGTCTGAAATGTAACGTTGACAGGCTTTATCGATATCAATTCTTATCAATTGTGAAGTAGCAATCACTGATAGCGAAATTGTCACTTGTTCTTAATTTAGTGTGCTAATGTCCACTTCCACAGTTATTACTTGTGATTGTGTTTGACACACAGTCACAATGCCGCAGTCTTGGCACAATGATACTCTAATCGAAAAAATAGTTTCACCAAAAAAAAAGTTTTCAATTTAGAATATGCCCTCGACCAGAGTGGAATTCTTAGGGTGTACCGTTTAAAATCCGCATACACAAAATTCATTCTCAAAATTCGAGTTTTTATTCAATTATCACAAAATTGTCAGGGAGTAACAAGAAACAATTCAAATTAGTTTCTGCAATAATCATTTAATATATTTCATCTTTATAACCAGAGGCGCGAACTTTGCTAGCCATAAGCTTCTGGACCTTAATCCCAGCCATAAGATTCTGAGCGACTTCATAATGGCCCAGTGTTTTTTCTATTGGACGCAGTTCCGGAGTGTTTGGAGGGTTCAGATCTTTTGGCTCGAAATCGACATCATTCGCCTTATACCATTCTAGCATGTCTATCGTGTAGTGGCGTGATACCAAATCCAGCCGGAAGATCATTGGACCGTCGTGAGCCTTCATTAGAGGAAGAAGCCGCTTTTGGAGAAACTCTTCCAAAAACTCCTGTCCATTAATTGTGCATAGTGCCTTAACGAAAGGTCTACTCCGCTTTCCGCAAGTACGATTTGTACTTGTTGCTTGACAAATTAAGAACTTCTTGGCGAACTTCGATATCGTTTGTGTCCGGAGGTTCTCGGGAACATCACACTTATCCTTGGCAGTCACATACGGGTTTCCTGGAATCTGGTTGAAGTCCGCCTTTACATATATCCCGTCATCCATTATGCCGCAGTGTGGTTTCGTTAACTTCTGGTCCTATAACTTCCGGGCACAGTTTTTTGCGACCGTATTCTGTTTTTTGTCAGGGTTTGGGGACTTTTCAGCCTTAAACGTACGTAGTCCAGCTCGAGTTTTGGTATTCTGCACGAAAGTCTTGCTCACATGCAATTGTTTAGCCACATCTTGAACTGAGGCGTTCGAAGGCCCCAACCAGGCGTTTGTGATCGTTCTCGTTGATCTGGCGGTATTTTTCCCGGATCTTTGCTTCCGAACAACAGTCAGACGTTATTCGAACCGTTTTATGATATTAGACACCGTATTCGAACCAACTTTTTTCCGATGGCACGATGCGACAGAACCTTATTCTTAAAGTACTCGTGCAAAACTTTTTCGCGCACGCACTATTCTTTCATCGCCATTTTGAAAACTTCTGCGCACCTGATGAAATCAACTCACAGCGTGTAAAAAATACACACAAAACTATATCTACTATAAAATTTCAATTTTTGTTACCCAAGAGATCAAAGGTTAGAGCAATTTGAGTGTATGCGGATTTTAAAGGGTGTACGGAATCAAATTGCTACACACACATGTTCGGAAAAATTCGCCCGTTCAACCAATCATCTTCAAACTTTCAGGGAGTAAAATAAAACATGTTATAAATATTTTGTCATGTTTGTTTTATTCAATTTCAATTCCATATCCAAATGCACGAATCTTCTTCTTGACACTACTCATAAGGTCCTGTACAACATTTGGACCAACTTTGTTTTGCGTGGCAATCCATTTATTCTTAATTCTTCCTTCGATTTCACTTCCTTAGGATGCTTCCGAGATGCCTGCTTCATGATGACCCTGTACTTTTCAATTGGCCGTAGTTCGGGGGGTTAAGATGCTTCGGCACGAAATTGACCTCCTTAGCCTTGTACCACTCCAAAAACTCTTTCGTGTGATGGCACGAGGCTAATTCCGGCCAGAAAATCGTAGGACCATCGTGTGATCTCAGAAGAGGAAGTAGACGCTTTTGGAGGCATTCCTTTAGGTACACCTGCCCATTGACTGTTCCAGTTGTCACGAATGGGGTGCTCCGCTTTCCACACGAGCAAATTGCTTGCCAAATCATATAGTTTTTGGCAAACTTTGACATCTTCTGCTTTGTAACGTCCTCAGCAGTGTTGGAAAAATCATTTTCAAAAAACGTTTACTCTTTACTCAGTGCAATGATATATCACCGAGGAACTTCGCACTCGAAGTTCGCGAACGAACTTCAATCTAAAGTTCATGAAAGCGCAGAGTGAGGAAACGTTTCAGTTCTCATCGCGAAAGATCTTTTGTTCCTCCATCTCACAACGTTTCACTCGTATTCGAGATCCGATCCAACCAAATATCTCCTCGGTTTTGTTCTTTTTCTCTAGTGAGTATGTGTAGGCAATGTTCACATGAGTTGTGATGTTTGTGTTTTTGAAGCATTGGTAGGAAACTTCTGCTGGAATGGCGCGAGGCATTGAGGAAAATTCAACCCAACCTTCCCGGCCACACAGTCATCATGCGGGATGTCATTTAAGGGAGATGTCTTTCTGTCTAGATTTCATTTCATGAAATGCGCAGTTTGCTTTTCAAGAACGAATGTGGTGTAATGATATAGAGTAAAAAAAAATATGATTTTATTCGTATCCTCGCGGCGCACAGTGGGGCAGATCATTCAACTTTACGGACAAAACCTCCTAACTCCTAAATCTCAAGTCATAGTGATTTGATGTATTCGGCAAAGTTGTTCAAGTGAATGATATCCATCTTTTTACATCATTTATTTTTATCTAGATCACTTCATTTTGATCTATATCAGCTCTATCTTTTGAGTGGAGCCTGATGTTAAAACAAAACCTTCTGCAAAGTTGTTAATGTGGATTAAAGCTACATTTTGGCATCAGTGGTTTTGATCTAGATAACTTTTTTATTATCTAAATCAATTATATCTTTTGATAGAATCGTTATATCAAACCAAAACATTCAAAGAGGTTGTTCAGGTGAATCATATCAATCTTTTGGCATCGTTTCTTTTATCTAGATCACTATTTTTTTTTATCTAGAACAGCTCTATTTTTTCAGGGAAGCCTGATATAAAAATGAAAACCTTCTGCGAAGTTGTGCATGCGGAGTAAAGTCACAATTTGTATCACTGGTTTTTGATCTAGATAACTTTTTTTATCTTAATCAATTTTAGATTTTGATAGAAGCATTCTATAGAAGCAAAATTTACAGCAAGGTTATTCAGGTGAATAATATCTATCATTTGACATCACTCCTTTTCATCTAGATCACTCTATTTTGATCTATATCAGCTCTATCTTTTGAGTGACTCTATCTATTGAAACAAAACCTTCTATGAAGTTGTTCATGAGGATTAAAGCTAAATTTTGGCATCACTGGTTTTGATCAAGATATCTTTTTACTGACGGATGTTTTATTCAAAAGGAAATCAAAAATATAATGTGTAGACACATAGTATTGAATATTGCAATGCAATTTCTGATCAAACTTCATTGTTGAGGAAAAAAACACTTAATTATGTTCTTGTATTTAATTTCGAACCATGTTTAGGATTGTGAATATAAAAAAATAATATTTATATCAGCATCATTTGCCAGATTCAACTTTTTCTCGATCTGCTTTGATACGTTTAAATACCGTGCACGCCAAGGTTCGTTGGAATGCTCGTTAAGCATTTCAAACATCACTTTTCTGCTGGTGTGAAACATTGCGTAAGTACTACACCAATGCGCCTGATAAAATCAAAATCAATGCAATGAATAAATCGTTTGAAAGTGACAGAACTCTAGTTACTTACACGCTCATCAGAAACTACTAAAAAATGAGTTTTACCTATTCAATAACTTTTACTAAGTTAAGCTTATTTTCCGTAAACCCAAACAGAGTAAAAATTCCTCAGAATTTGACAAATTTTGATTGATTCGGGTAACTTCATTTGTAAACAATGGCTTCAACCACTGATTCCTCGCGAATAAAAGCTTGATTTCACAAACAAACATCACAAGCAGGTATGGGAATGATTCCTCCTCTAAATATTGGTAAAATTGGTTTACTAATAAAGTCACGCCCAAATTTCAAATCAATCCATACTTTCAAGCAATTTAGAAGAGTACATCCGATTTTTATGATTTTTAGTACTCTTTTACTCACATTAGTAATTTCGACGAGTGTAGTTCAATTATCTGCCAAAGATGCAAACATCTCGTCAGTTAAGCATGATTCATACGGCATGTTTCGTGTAACGCACTGGTTTGACATATTTCAGATTTCAAACACGTTTGAATTCTAAGAAATAAATTGATTTTATAATAATTTGCCAGAATCCAACCGTTCACAAATAGCAAAAGGTTCAATTTTCGGATTGTTTTAAGAAACTGGCCCTTATTACGGGTGTCACTTCACGGTGAAAACGAATCACGGTGATAACTTGCGAATCACGGTGACAAAGATCGCGTGCAAATCAAATGGGAATCACTTGCACCATCCCTATTACGAGTGTTACTTCGCCCGTTTTCACCGTGAAGTGACATCCGTAATAGGGGCCACTATAATAAATATTGCTCATGCGTCATCGAAGCACATCGAAGTGAATGTAGCTTAATCTGAGTGGTTCAGTGATGACACCATCGAAAGCAAACCCGAAAAGCCGGTGAACAGCATGGTCTGGGACGTCAAAATATGCTTTGCAAAAATGTGCATAACTTTCGAAGCGGCAGACGGCGGCAGCTGAAATTTGGTGTATGACTAGTTGAGACCCTAAACTTTATGTCCATAAAAAAAGAAAAGTGGAGAAACGTGGAGCTTTTTTTTTACAGACATTTAAAATTAAAGAAAAATCATGTTTTTTCACGTAAAATGCCTAGTGTTCAAATCAAAGCCTAGTTTGAATCATAAATTTTACTTATCCCTTTTTCTGGAAATATAGGTTCATACAAAGGTACCTCAATCATTAATCCCTCTATTTTAAGGGAAAAAGTATTTGTTTATGGTAAAAACAGATGTTATAAATATTACATCAAATTTTAATCGGATTTGAACCCCAACTTCCCGTACCTGACGTTATGCAAAAACAATCAGATTTTAATAAGTTTATGCTTGATTCCCCATAGTGAATAGCCTTAGTTTCTGTAGAGTATCACGTTGAATTGAAATCCTGAGAAAAAAAACTAGGTTTTGTCCAAAATTTTGCCCGTTCTGCCCGTCTGTGATTCGAGTAGAAAAAGTTCGCGATGTTTCATTCTCTCATCCCAGAAAGTTCATTCAAGAAACGTTGGCGTATGAAACTAGCAACGGGAAGTTTGCAAGTAAAAGGTAGCGCACGATGAACTGATATTTTTGTGAGAATTCCAACACTGGTTCTCAGGGACATTTATGATGAGCAGTGAAAAACTGGAACCCTGGAAGTTGCCGGATGTCTGCTTTTACATATGTCTCATTATCCATTACGAGGCAATGTGGTTTCGTCAACATCTGGGTGTAGCACTTCCGGGCACGTGTTTTACCTACCGTATTCTGCCGTTCATCCCGATTAGGCGCTTTTTGGGCTTTGTACGCAATAGTTCACGTTTTTTCGCATCTTGCACGAAAGTTTTGGTTAGATTCAATTTCTTCGCCACTTGTCGATCGGAACTGTTGGGATTCCTCTTGAAAGCTTGAACTACCCGCTTGTAATCCTTAGCTACTATACGGAGATTCATTTTTGCACTTTTTTCTTACCGATCGATGGCCAAACGTTCGTGGTGACGGTTTAAAAACGACACACCGTAGAATGAACCATTCCCAGCTTCCTGCTCATGGCACGATGAAATAGATCCGGATTTTTGACTCCATCTTCGCAACGATTGCACATCTGCTAGTGGACTTACAGCGTAAACAAATACACATTGAACTAATTCCACCCAAAATTTCAACAGAAAATAGCTAACGGGTAAAAAGTTACAGCCATTTAAAAAGTGGTGCAATTTGATTCCGTACACCCTTTAAACGGTACACCCTTTAGAACCGGTTTCCTCTGGCTCTGGCTATATCGTAACTAGACTAGGACTAGACTTTCTGAGAGCAATATTACTCTCATTTTTCCTGTGTTCATCGGTCGTTTAATCAAGATAATGGAGAGGAAAAAATGGGTCTCTTTTCGATAAAACATTACTGACGTAATTGCAAACATTACAAACTAACCCATTTACGCGTCAATTCTTTTATAATGATTATGATGAATTGCGAATTGATGCGATTAGTATAGGAACATCTTCTTTTGGAAAGTTATAATAAGCTGTTCATGGGGACAATTGTGTTCCTAATAATATAATAAATATCCAACATCCGAAGCATAGTTTCAATAGAATCAACTCTTCCCGCTTTGGAACTCGATGGCTCGGATTCGCTTTTTTCAATTACTTTCGTAGCACGACTAGCAAACTATAACTTGCTCAACAATCTAATACAGCATGACTGGTGTGACGACGCGTAAAAATATATATATTAACTTTCTGCTCAACATCTTCGTTCGTCTCACCTTGCTACAACCGTTCACATTTCCCCTGAACCCACTGAACTTAGAAAAAGGATTCCCACGAACGCAAACCGCATCACATCCGCGCGCACTCTACCGAAATGCTGTCACACATTTGCGCGGTTGACTTCCCTCGGCGGTTGCCCTCGTCACCATCGCCGTCGTTACAGGATTAAATTGAATCAATTTTCTATTTCTGCACCACTCCACCACCTCCTTCGAGTGCGCCCTCAGACCGCGTTTCGAGAAAGGAAGGATGCTCTTACGTACACATTTGGGACTAACCCAACGTTTCCACCACCTACCTATGTAAGGTCCTCAATGTGTGCGAGTACACGGACAAAATTGATGTGGAAAGTACGATGGATTGCAGTTGGGTTGCTTCATCATTTTCCGAGATGAGAATTGGTTCGGCTCAAGATTTGGCGAAGAAGAAGAAGAACAAGTCCAAACCACCATAGAATGGATGGTTTCTTCCAAAGATACAGCACTTGATGCTGGGTACGCTCCGTCAAGTTCATCTATGCGCTATGATAATGAATACTGAGTATCCTGGCTTAAGCACAATCTACATATTTCGAACCGGAAAGGCATAAAGATGTTGTCTTTCACGTCCAATAATGCTCGAAAGTAATTAGATTTACAACCTGGATGAATAATGGGACCCGTCTTGAGATGACTGCGTACCGAGCAAATAGAACGATGCTATTAGTATCAGCCTTGATGGGAATGGGATGTACGAGGAGTAGGTATGCAGGCTTTCTTGTTCATTCTAGTTTGCAGCGAAATTTGAGTTGACTGGCGTGGCAAGAGATGGCCTTTGCGGTACCGGTTACAGGAACAAGGGAACAACACAGATGCTGTGCTCAATTGAATCTTGATTTTCGTGGAGATCATATTATGATGATGAAGTCAAAACTTGAACTGATCATGATAAAATGTGTATTATGAGAAGTTGAAGTTGTCGTACGAAAACACATTTGCCCACATTTCTCTTCTCTGGCATTCCATGAATTATAACCCCTCGAATAAGCAGAAAGATTCGCTTCAACGCCGCAACATTCAACTGTTTGCCAGTTTAACGGACAGCACTAGTATCCTTCTTCTTGTCGAGGGACATACGACTGTTGGCACGTACACGAAATACAGATGGGTCACCGTAAAAAAAAGTAAACAAAAACTTACCGGGTTCATTTGTCGGTGCCGAATGCTGTGGGTCCGTGGAGGATGCATCGTCAGTACGGATCGCTCGAAAGCAAACACTCGTTAGCAGTGTGACGAAAAGCAAACATTTTCCGATTTCAATTTTACATATTTTTGCCGTCGCTGACGAACGGGAGCTGGCCACCGATTGGAGCATCCTTTTTTATTTTCACTTGGGCACTTTTTTCGTCTTTTGCTGCCTTACATACACCTTTCCTGCTGCCTCGCTATCTATATTGGTCCTTATTTGATGAAATCTGATTTCTTCCACTTGGCAGACAATTTCAACTCTCGCCTCTGCCTGATGAAGACAACGGAACGGTGGCGAACGCAAAAGCCTCCGAATGTTTGCTCAGGCAGAAGCTGGTCCTGATTGTGCAAACATCGGATGGCAATAATATTCCAAAGTGATATGGAAATATAATCTCCGGTGTCTCGCGTTGGCTCACGTTAGTTGCTGCCTTTGGGGGCTCTGCGGGTTCTCAGCAGTAGTAGCTCTGCAGTGTCAACGCGTTGCCACCGATGTGACAACACGTCACTGGCCTGGGAGGTGTGTAGGGTGGCAGAATGCTGGCGCTGAAACGAAAGAAGTATATGAAACGAACTTAGCCGGGTGGCAGGAAAAGCAGGAAAAACAAAACATGGAGCTTACAACAACCCTTTGGGTAAGTCAGAATAGAGGGAAACGCTGGAGGATATTTTTAGTATACGGGCAATATGCTATTTTCAGGACAACTGCTGAAGCGGAAAACCCGACAGCCTTGCTATGTTATAACTTGAGCGTGGAAATATGTATGTATATGGTATTTGGAGAGAGTTTTTTTTCTTGTTTTCGAAATTTTATGTGATGAGCTATTCACAATACGGTTGAATTAACAGCATGCTCTTTTTATCATTTATTGACACAGAGACTATTTTAAAGTCACCAACAATATCCTTTGAAAGAATAACAAAGGTGGTCAAGCTTCTAATAATAACGTGTTCCTATTTTGAGCTCGGCTTAATTTTTGCATTTCTAATGTCCACTGGTCCAATGAACCAGCAAACGTGTGAGTGAATTCAAAAGCTACCAATAACACATTTTTTTCTTTTTTCTTAGCATTGTATTTAAAGCTTTTTGCTTCAATTGCACTTCCACAGTTATTAATTTTAACGTAGGACTAGATTTTTTCTTTTCTTTACGCTAAAGTGAAAGGTTTTTGAATACTTATAACTCTCGTTTGACTGAAAAAATTGACTTTATTGAAACACCATTTGACCAAAAAATAAAAAATAATTGTTTACACTAAACTTTTGATTAAGTTCTATCAGTATAAGTAGTTCAATTTTTTGTTTAAAAATGACCTTCGTTTGCTCCCATACAAATGTGCATATGAACAGGTTGAAAATATTGTTTTCCCTTTCCGGGTCCTCAAAAACGGGGAACAAATAGTTCGAATTGCCTTC